>BTHU01000002.1:62337673-62522673 GCA_036184795.1 Tokudaia tokunoshimensis | reverse complement strand
GTATCAAGCCTCCTTTCTGTGTCCATGCATCCTGTTGGGATTTTGGTGTACACTTTATATAACCCTGCCCTGGTGGGAAAGGACTCACACCCAGAAGCAGAGATAAAAGGGGTCAGCCGAGCTCCCATATGAAGAAGCTGGCAACAGGGTCTGGCCATCCCCAAAAGGACATTGTCCTCCATTCCCAGTGCTTGGCTGGTCCCCAGAAACCAAGAGCCACTAACAAATGAGGCCATAACCGTGGTTGAGTCAGGCCTAGAAAATGACAATTTCTATTCTAGACTGAGATGGTTGGCATGTGAAACATGAAATTTCATAGCCCTTAGAAACATTTCCAAAATAAGGTCTGATCTACCACTAATGATAGTTTTCTGGAAAATACCCTGGTTTTATTGGAGATAGAACCATCTGCATAAATGACTCCTTTTTGTTCCTTTTTAATGTATAGTTTAATTGTTGAGTAGCAAATTTCCTTTTGTTGAAAATGTAAGCTTCATCTTGACTTTCAAGATAAACACTATCTGGCTTAATATAATATTACATCTATAAGCTGTCAGGATCCCACCCCACACAAACTAAGCTCTGCATGTCCTGTAATACAAGGGACCAAACTGCTCTATTTTTTTTTTTTTACCAAAATTGAGAAACACCAAGGAAATTCAGAATGATGACTTTAAAGGCAAAGAGGTGTATGCTTCAATTCTGAATTTTATTGAATGTCTAGAAATCTTTATCTCCAAAATGGGTTTATTACCATCTACCTTTGTCATAAAATATGTGACCTAGAGCAACATCCCAACACAGAAAAAGGTTTGCTACATCTGTTTAGAAACTGAAATGTATTGACAAAGAGATAAGAACATATGGCTGACTTGAGGCCAACCTCAGTGTTTGGGACTATCTATGTTAGCTCCAATAGGCCATAAAGGGATTAGTATAGAGATAAAATCATTTCTAGGCTATGGCTAAGTCTTTGTGGCATTGCCCAACCCTTCTCTAGTAAGTACATCACCAGATGGGACAGGAAGATTACATTACAGAAAGCCAGTAGCTCTGTAAGGCTGTGGAGAGAGCTGGCGCAGAAGTACACAGCAGAGTCCTCCAGCTCCAAGGCACTCATGTTCATCTCTGAGTGATAGTCACTGAACTGCTGGACTGAGAATCTGCTGGGTAGTAATCCTTTTTCTCCCTCCATTTTTTCATAATGCTGAATGAGGAACTTTAGTTCCTGCCCCTGAGTCTGTTGGTACCAAACCACATTGCTATGCCCAGAGATGGGAATACATTTCAGAATGGACCTTCCTCCCTTTTCTTTGATTATGTGTCTCGGAGACTGGACAACCTCAGAATTTGCTGAACCTGTGGAGGAAGGAGACAGGGGTGAGCATCTAGAGAAAGAGCAGCTCAATGCAGCAGCAATAAAGGAGCTCAGGAGCAGTCCTGTCAGCACTCAGGACTTACTTGTTCCCAGGAGAAAGACAGCAATCCAAGAGAGTAGGGTGGTGCTCCAAGCAGAGTCGGGGAGGGCAGTGTTACACATCCTTCTTCTCAGGATGCTGTTCTTCTTGATGAGAAAGCAAGAGTCTGTACGCTTGGGTATACACTGCTGGCTGTGCCCTTCTGCCTTTATGCTCAGCCTGCTTAGTGGAAGGAGAGATGGCTGTGCTGAATAAATATGGCTGGGTGTGGGGAAGTCCTCTTCATGCTTTTCTCTGAGGCAGTTGCTTTCCTCTCCTCTCCTAACTCTAGATGGTTTTAGATTGCCAAGACTACAGTTTAGCCTGCCTGTGCTGATGCACAGTGGGTTTGCAAATATGACTGTCCATCCCTGGTCTGTTCTGTGTCTCCTGAGCCAGCACTCTATCTGGTTCCACAGACAATAGCTTACTGTGGGCTTCAAACCAGAGCTCTCTTTGCAGTCACTTTCTGAAGAAATGCCCGCAGCTTCCTCAGTGGGTCCACAGCGCCACCTAGTGATCAGCTGTGCAGTCACTGGCCCGTTCCTCTACAGGCTGAAGCTCTGTGTAGTCACTGGCCTGTTCCTCTACAGACTGAAGCTCTCTCCAAGCATTAGGGGTGGTTCAGAAAACATCAGATTTTTTAACAGTACCAGGTACTTGCTGAAATCTCAGATTTTGCCTGTGGTCATTTAATCATTAGGTATCAGCTGCCCCTGGAAGTGGTTGGACCTGGTAAATACAGACTTTATTCAAAGCAAATACCCAGAAGGCCACATGGTAGATGTTGTCAGTGAAGAAGCCTCTGAGCATTTGGAAAAATAAACCAGTCTAAAAGAAAGAGAAAGCTGAGAAGATAGAATTTTGGAATTGTTGCAGTCAGCAGGCTATCCTTTGAGAAAATTTAAATATTAAAAATTTGTGTTGCAATCCCTGGTTGCATATTTGACCATTTGTGTATCTTCACCTCACTTAGACCTTATTCTCATTTTCTCCATGTTTCCTTTTCAACATCATCTTCAAATTCATTCATCCATCTTTCAGCATCATTCAAGTCTACTCTTACTTACAGTGAGCTATTTCTCATTACAGACCCTGCCATTTCTAGTCTGGAAGTTTAATTTGGATCTTCTCATGACTCACTCATTTCTACAAACAGGTTTAGGTATGTGCTTCAGTTACACTGGTTAATAATGTCTTGGTCAGCTGATTTGTCAGAAACAAGTTGGTTTCTAGTGATTAATTTTTCTACTTGCAGTGAGTCCTATTGACTTCCTTCTTTGCAAAGCTGTAATCTTTTGTTAGATGCAAAACTGTTCATTTTATGTTTGAGGAAGTAGGATACCATGATTTTCTTATTAATATATTCATAGATTTATTTTGCAATGTGCCTTGTGTCACTGAGAAACAAGTCAGAGAAATTTGTAGCAGATAGTTATTGCTCTTTGTAGGCTTTGAGAAGACAGATATAAAACATAGATATAGTCACAACTTAAAAGTCCATAAAGTAATTGTGAGGTTGAAAAGTGCACAGCTTTAATACAATGAGGTAGTGACATAAATCTAGTTCTTATACACATTAAAATATAAGACATATTATATGAAGTGAAAGAAATCAGGGACAAAGAAAGAAAAACTATAACTCTAGCATATACTTCCTAAAATAGACAGGATGAAGGCTCTGAGGGAAGAATAGTTACTATTTAGAGTTTAAAGATGAAAACTTCTCAGGAAAACCATAGTCGTGATGGTTCAATGGTACCTAAACATGTGTACAATACCATGGGGCTATAGATATAAAAACAGAGATGGAATTCAGAAAATGACTGACCAGTATTCTACTTTGTTTCTGCTTCTTCTGAACTAAAAGTGCTTTTGAGAAAGCAAGTGCCAAAAAAAAAATCTTCTCTCAGCTTCCCCTGGCAGACTAAGCACTGATTCTCCAAAAGAAACATGAAATTACTTTCCCAGAAGTCCCACCAACCAGGAATGATTAGTTGCTTCACATGGGGAGATATCAGAAGCCTCCCAGATAGACTCCTCGAAGTCTATCACTCATTTTCCAATGACCATTTACAGTTTTCTCCCAAGCAATTTATTCTTCCCCAACTTGCCTTCATCATTTTATACCTCAGCCTGTGAACAGGAAATAGAAGTTTCTAGATAAGAGTATCAGTTTAGAAATTCATTTTGCTTTCATTTCACATCCCCGAGCTTGACATTCATTAACTTGCATAGTATGTTGACTATTAATCTGTGAATTTATGTTAAGACTCAATGAAGAGGGTAAACAAATATAGACTCCCTGTAACCATCAAATGTGCAGATATTTTGTTACTATTTCATTATAATCCTTAAAGAGTAAAAAAGAGAAAGAGATGATTTTCAAAATGAGAAAGGTGAATAAATGTGAGGATTAATAACTGAATCCTCCAAGGGGTACTTAAAGGAAAAGATCTCAAGTAATTAAGGTATATTGGTATCTAAGAAAAGTGCTATTTGTCAGAAAATGTTCCATGAAAGGTTTTCTGATGTCACTGTAATTTTCTTGGCTGGTATAACAGTTTATGGCAGTCTGTAGCACCATGGCCTTCTGTATTGTTAACTCTATAGAAAATGTTCCTATCTGGTGAGTTGAAAGTCCAATCTCATCACTTCAGCTGCTGATAGTTTATTTCTAAGTAAATACAAAGACAGTTAATTTTTGTGGTTGTCACTATTTACTCTTCCATGACTTGACAATTTAGGAGCAGTATTGCTGTGTTTATTGGGTAACCTTTATTAATAAAAAATCAATGAAATTATTACTAATGATATTCTGCTATGCTCATTGATTGGAGACATCCAATCATCTGAGAGACTTCCTCCAGCAGCTGAAGAGAGTGGGTACAGATATTATGTGGAGAAAGAGTCTATTCTGAATGGCTCCCTCAGGTCCCTGCCCTTGGAGATTGGGGAACATTGTGGAAGATGGGAAAAGAATACTGTAAGAGTCAAAGGGAATGGAGGACACCAGGAAAACATCATTGACCAAATCAATTAAGCATGGCTCACATATGCTCACAAAGACTGAAGTAGCATGCACAGCGCCTACATGAACCTGTACCAGGTTCTCTTCATATGTATTAAGCTAGCTTGGTGTTTCATGAGCCTTCTAATAGTGGGACTCATTTGTCTGCTTTAGAGATGCCTTTCCTCTTATTGCGTTGCCTTGTTCAGCCCAATATAAGAACTTTTTTCTTGTTTTTATTTTTGTTTTAATTATTTGTTTTAATTATTCCTTCATATAATACATCTAGTATACTACACTCCTTCTTGTTTTGTTCTGTTTGGCTGTAGTTTATTGGATGCCAGAGTTTTTCTGAAGGGAAAACAGAGGGGAAGCACATCTGGGAGAGAAGGAACGTAAGGGGAGATAGTGGAGAGAGAAAACTGTGGTTGGGATGTACTGTATGAGAAAAGAATATATTTTCAATTAAGAAAATAAATAAAATAATCTTTTTCCATTTTGGATAAGAATGATATTAGGCAAAGTCTGCTATATTGCAAAGCAAAATAGTACTTATTTGGTTTAGGTGAAAAGCATTTCCCAAAGATATATATACCAAAGTTTTAGTTGTTTACACTGTGTTCAGAGGGAAATTGAGAAATATGAGACCCTGCACGATGGCTAATCTATGGAGAGATTTATATTAGACAAGGCATTGAGTGATAGAAGCAGCTGCTCAAGGCAGAGTCTCTTAGGATTTAGGTCCCCAGAAGCATGCCATTAAAGGTTCTCTCTCTCTCTCTCTCTCTCTCTCTCTCTCTCTCTCTCTCTCTCTCTCTCTCTCTCTCTCCTTTTCTTTTCCTTCCTCATAGTCATTAGATGCCACATTTTTCTTGCTAGTTTGCTAGTCTGTTCTGACACACCACAGGAACCCTAATAACAGGTCTAATTAATTATAGATCAAACCTTTACAAACTCTAAGCCCAAATCCAAAATAAGCCTTCTTCCTTTATTCTTACTATGATTTTACTGCTTACTTTAGATGGTTTCAATTTTTACTATTTCTGTAGTCTCAGCTGCTCCTTCATAACATGTTGACTTCTATGAGGTTTCCTCGAGTTCTTTACTTTGTCTAAATATTTGACGAAAACCTTCAGTGCTATCTGTGATTACAAAGACTGCTTGCTATGCAGAAAGTTTATAAAGCACAAAGGTTGAAGTCATTGCAATTTGAACAATTATTTTAAGATCTCTCCAACCTATTCAGGGACACAAGCTATATACTCTCGGCTCAGCCCTCGGTGTGTCTTTATAGATATACATTATCTATTTGTTTAATGAGAAGCTTTGGATGGTGGACTTAAGTTTTAGTCACTGTTTTCTGTAAAGAGCACACTTCCTTCAGCAATGTGGTTAATCAGTTTGCCTAGTAATGTGCAGGTCTGATGCTTCTAGAGTCTCTGAGAGTTGTACCAAAATCATCCAAAAGTTCTTGCATCTCCTTTGTCATAAGGTTGCTAACATGAAACACCTCTACTCAATAGAACTAAAGGTTCCTTCCTAGCTGAAGCACAGCTCAGTTACTCCCTATGCAGACAATATCTCAGTATGAAGCCTCCTTTCTGTGGCCACACATCATAGTGGGATCTTGATAAAAATTTTCTACAACCTTGCTCCAGTGAGGAAGCAAAGAAGCAGAGACAAAGGGAGTCAGCAGAGTTCCCATATGAAGAAAACAGCGGTAGAGGCTGGTTGTATCAGAAGACATTGTCCTGCATGCCCAAAACTTGGCTCCTTCCCCAGAGACCAAGAGCCATCAACAAATAAGGCCATTGCCCATGGTTGAATCAGACCAAGAAAGAAGAATTTTCTATTTTAGACTTATATGGTGGGAGTGGAAAACATGAAATTTCATAGGTCTTAAGATCATTTCATAATAAGGTATGATCTACCAGTAATGTCTTCTGAACAATACTCTGATTTCATTGGAGAGAGAAAAGTCAGTTTAAATAAATCCTTTTAATTCCTTTTCAATTGATTGTTTAATTGTTGAATAGTAAATCTTGGGATGAAAATTTAAATTTCATGTTGAAACTATGAGAAGACCAACACTATCTATCTTAATATTATTCATGTACACTCTGTCACTGTCCCATCCAAACACAAGCATTCATTCACACTAATCTTAGCTAGTCTTGTAACACAAGAGATAGGGAGCTGCCACATTTTTTAACCAAACTAGGAAACACCAGGAAAATTCAGAACTTTGACTTAGAAGGCTAGGAGATGTAGGTTTCAATCATAGTGTTGGTATACTATGATATGAAATGTTGGGAAATTTCATAAGCTACTGATTCCTACTGAAGTGATGTATGCAAATCCTCACTGAGGAAGTGGATATGCTAATGTCTACTCTTGTCTCAAAACATGTTTCCTATGGCCATAACCCAGGACAAATTAGGGTTTCCCAACACTTCCTAGGAGCCTGAAGATACTGACAGACATCTGAGAATATCTGGAGGGCATGAGGCCCAATTTAGTGTATAGAAGCACTCTGTATGAGCTGAGTTAATCATTGAGGGGATTGATAAAGACCTAGATGCATTTTTGGGCCTTGGCTAAGTCTGGGAGGCATCTACCAATACCTCTAGAATATATCAGCGTCCGAAACAGGAAGATTAAAATACAAACAGTCAGTAACCTGTAGGACAAGTGAGCCATGCCACCAGATAGGGGTAAGAACTGGCAAGTTTGAGTCAGCTCAGACCCTGGGAATCTCAGAGATTTGAGACCAGCACGAGTGCAGCCACTTCCTTCCTGTCTCCATAATTTGGACATATCTTAACACTTGGAATTCTTCTCAATACTATGGAATCATCTAAATAGCCTGAGCCTTCAGTCAATGACCTTTGCTTTCTGGGCATTCCTTCATGTAAGAGATATGTAATCCCTAGTTCACCCTGAATAAAGTGTATACATTCACATCCACTTTCAAATAAACCAATATGAACAAGCATGGATTGTCTAGAGGGCTGCTTCATTAAGAACTGCTATGGAGAAGACCTCGGACTAAATAGCTGCTCTTAAGACTCCCTATGAATTTCCTTTCCTTCCCCTCCATTTCTCTCAGAACTAGCTCTGAATCAGATTATATTCCACTCATCCCTGGCTCTTTGTCCCCCTCTCTGCCTGGTGCACAAACACTAGGAGAGAAAAAGACAGACCTGGGATTCCCCAGTTCCTGACTCCCTCAGGAAGCACACTATTGGTGCCTGGGTAACCAGAGAGAACACAAACCACTGTGGACTCCCACTTTCAGCCTTTGCCCTGTCTTTTCCTAGCTGCATGCCTATCAGGCTGGCATCCAAAGCAGAGAGGCAGGACTCTGTATAGCAATAGCTCTGAAAAGTGGTGGTGAGCTGGCACAAAGTACACAGCAGAGTCTTCCAGCTCCAAGGCATTTGTGTTCATCTCAGAGTGACAGTCACTGAACTGCTGGACTGAGAACTGGTTGGCCAGATTTCCTTTTTTTCCCTCCATTTTCTTTGTAAGGCTGAATGAGGAACTTTAGTTCTTGCCGCTGAGTCTGTTGGTACCAGACCACATTGATATGTCCAGAGATGGAAATACATTTCAGAATGGACCTTCCTCCCTTGCCTTTGATTATGTGTCTTAGAGACTGGACAATTGCAGAATTTGCTGAACCTGTGCAGGAAGGAAACAGGGGTGAGCATCTAGAGAAAGAATAGGTCTATGAACCACCAGCAGCAGCAGTAAATGAGCTCAGGAGTAGTCTCATCTGCCTTCAGGACTCACTTGTTCCCAAGAAAAAGACAGTAACATGAGAGCAGGGTGTGGCCCCAGGCAAAGTCAAGGAGTACAGTTATATATGCTTCTCAGGATGTTGGTCCCCTTGGTGATAGAGCAAGAGGCAGCTCCTCCTTTCTCTGTCCTCTTTTCATCTCATTGCTTTTGATGTCAGGTTCTGAGATGAGTGATCTTGTTGAATCACACAGTCTTTTTGTACACGTGGGTATACTCTGCTGGCTAAGTCCTTCCCCCTTTAGATCTAGCCAACTTAATGGAAGGGAGATACTGTGTTTAATAAACAATGCAGTGTGGGGAGAATACATATTTATTCATCCATCTAAGCCTTTGCTTTATTTTTTTCCACCTAGCTCCACAGGCTTTGGATTGCCTAGACTACATACAGTTCAAGTTTACAGTTATTTCTCCCTCTAGTGGTGTACAGTATGTGTGCAAAGATGATTGACTACCCCCTCTTGGTGATGTGCCTCCTGAGCCTGCACTGTTTCTGGTTGCACAGTTAAGACCCTACTGTGGCTCCAAACCAAAGCTCTGCCTGCATCAACCTTCTGATATGAAGCCAGAAGCTCACTCAGTGGTTCCTCAGTGCCCCATAGTGACCTGCTATGCACTGACTGGGCTGTAACCCTACAGGCTGTGGAAGAGGCAGGAAGCTCTCAAAATCAGGCATCTGTGGTGAGCAAGAGTTGCAGTTTACCCACCGAAATCTCAAATCTTATCTGTGCCAGTGAGAGAGAAACTCATTAAAGAAAGAAGAATTTCTAATTTATGTCTCAGTGCTTCAGGGAGATTTACACTACCCACAAGGTATCAGATGCCTTTGGAAGGAGTGGACCTAGGCAAAGCAGTGTTCAGTCCAAGTGGATTTTTATGATGCACTGACTAAGGATATGGTCAATAGAGATATCTTCTGAGCACTTGGAAGAATAAAGTAGTCTAAGGAATAGAAAGCTGAGAAAGGTAGAATGTTGGAATTATTGTTGTAGATACCTAGCTAGGTTTCAAGAAGTTTATGTATTAAAAATTTCATTGGAAGCTCAGATTACATTTTTGACTATTTGCATTTTTCTTGTCTCATTTATACCTTGCTCTCATTTTCTGTGTTTCCTCATGAATACCATCTTCAAATTCATCAACCCTTCCCTCTAAAGCACCCAATCTACTGTTACAGTCATCTATTTCTCATAACAGAGACTGCAATTTTACTTCTGGAAATTTAGTTTGAATCATTGCATATCTCCTTCATTTCTATAAATTGGTGAAGGTATGTGTTGCAGTTACACTGTTTAATGGCATTGTCAAACAATTTGTCAGAAATAGATTGGTTTCCTATGATTGATTTTTATCCTAGTAATAAGCCCCATTTTCTTCCTTCTTTGCAAAGCTGTAATTTTTTCTTAGATACCAAACAGTATATTCATGTTTTGTGTTGCTAGATACCATAGTTTTCTTATGAGAACACTCATACATAGCTTTATTGCATAATGTGCTCAATTCACTGAAAAATAAAAATCGGAAAATCTTGGCAAGTAGTTGTTGATCCTTGCTCTCTCTCTCTCTCTCTCTCTCTCTCTCTCTCTCTCTCTCTCTATATATATATATATATATATATATATATATATATATATTTAATCATTATATATCACTTATCATATATACCACATATCACATACATATCACATATCATATATTACATATCATATGTAATATATCATATATTTTATATCAAGTTATACATTATATATTATTTATATATCATTTATATATTATATACTATATACCATATAGTAAATATTATGTTACATGCTATATGTCATGTGTCATATATTACATATCATATATTTATTATATATCATGTATCATACAACAGATTCAGGGACATTTTCAGAGACAGTTCATGATATTTTTTAAGGCTGGAGTTGACATTGCTTTGCTCTGGCTGGGTCACTGCTTGGCATAGTGTAGACTGAGGTAGTGACATGAGAGCTGAACTATGTGTAAATACAATGCAAATTTGCAGTTTTGTAAGAAAGCATCTGTTTGTCACTATTACTTGCTCCCTTTGATGAGGAAGAACCAGTTATTTCATTTGTTCAGAAATTAGGCCACTTCATTTGTTCAGCAATGAAGAGGGTGAGCATCTGAGGCTTGTGAACAGAAGATGCCTGTGCTACACTGTGGCTAAACCACTGAAAGAGAAGTGCTCTGTTGAGTCCTCCTGCTTCACAGACTGGATCTTCAGAACAGAGTGGGATCCTTCAAGCCTCTCTACAGAAAAGTGATGACTAGGAAACCCTGATTTTTCTGGTGCAGCTTCATTCTGGGAATAAGTCAGAAACTCTGGCTCTTGCCCCAAGATCTGTCAATACCAGTAAAGGTGATTGTGTCCTGAAATTGGATCATACCTGAAATGTACATCCTGTCACTTTTTGGTAATACTAATGAGTAGGAGAGTGGGGATATATATCACACACAAGCACGTGCACAAACACGCTAAGAGAGAAAGAGAGAGAGAAGAGAGAAGAGAGAGAGAGAGACGGACAGACAGAGTAGAACTACATGACATTCTGAGGACTCACCTTTCCCTAGGAAACAAAAGGCCACATATCAGAAGCCTGGTGTCCATGGCAGGGTCAGTAGAGGATGGTAACTCTCTAGATCAGAGTCCCTGTGAACAGCAGAGAGTAAAGATTGGTATCCATTGTACCCACATGGCTGTTCTCACAGTGAAATCAATGAGCCTCAGGACTATATTATATTAACCCTAGGATACCAGAGTCTGAGGTTTGTCATTCTATCCTATATCAATAAGGCAGCTTAGAGGATACAAGTAAAGTACTGTTATTGTAGGAAATGCTATAAGATGGAAATGGAATGGTACAGAATTCAGAGAAGTGCAGAACCGTGGCTTAATTTTAACACATGTTGATTCTGAGAGCACCACTGACACTGTCCTCTGCACCCCAGGTCGCACTTAGCTCATTCTGTTCTTTTCACAGAGTCAGTTGGCTCTTGCCACCTGGATGTTTCAATTCTACCTCACATCCGAGATCTAAATTCTGCCTTCCACCCTCCATCAGAGATGTCTTATTTCTGATCTTGTTCCTGAATTCACCTGTCCCTATTTATTCTTGGAAGGGAACAATGGTTGTTTAAGGCTGAATGAAGGAATTAATAAATACTTATCCCAAAAGTAATTAGAATTGATTCATAATAGCAAGAGAAGAAATTTTGCCTCTGACAGATACCAACTCAAGTTGCAATCTTTAGTTAATTTTAGAGAGTTAAAACATTCACTACTAATTCATTAATCTTCACACTTTCATGTGACTTTTGGTCCTCAACACTTTATTATGATACTTCTTGGCTTCCAATGATGGTTTTAAAAGATGCTTCAAAATTTTGCTTTCAAAACAAACCTTACTTTCAGAGGATTCAGAATTTTCTACCCTAACATTCTACCAGGGCAATGAAAATGGGCAGTTAAATCGATGTTGATTTTCCTCACAGTTTGCATTGTAAGTAATTAATAGTTTGCTACTATTGCTAATTTGACTCACAAAGCTTCACAGAAGGAGCCCTTTATGAGAGGAACAATAATAACAGATTTCTCACTGTAGGGAAGTTAGATTTGTTAGAAAAGATGATCAAAACCCTAGGCAATAGTTTAAAAAACAGAGATGGCCTAGCTTGGGCTTCTTCTGGTTTGGGACACCCTGCTGAGCCCCTCTATCCAAAGAGGAAATCCATACTCTGTTTGCAGATGAAACCAACTTAAAGAAGTTAATCAGCTTAAAGAATATAACAAATCTTCAACTTGAGGTGTTCCACTATCTTATAAAAATTCTTCATGGTTCCAGCTTGTGTTATTGCTTGGTGATGCTGCCATAGAGATCGTTAGTCACTTTATCCTCCATCATCTGTTTTGAAGGGGTCTGCACGAGGATGGTATCAGGGGCCTATGCAGTGTCAGCATGGTGCCTAGCATACCTATATATGGAGACAAAGGAAGTTCAGCAGTTGTATGTTCTGAGATTTCCCCAAGAGTTTTGGCTGCTATGTCTTCTGAAGACACAAAGAGCAGCCAAGCAGAGGAAAACTGACTTTCTTAAAATACCTTAGAGAAGGAATCTCATTTTCAGTCCAGAACCATTTTAATTTTGCTGTGCGTATCTCCTATAGTAAGGTTTGGTACACTTAAAGTTAAATTTCAAAAGTGTATCTAATATCCACATGACCATACAAGAAGGGCCAGGTCTGTAAAGGTAAAGGACATCTCAGAGTTTCAGTTCTGTAGGGGCAAAGCTAAGAGCTTTGAACCTCTGAGTCTGGCACATATATGTCTGTGATATTGTTTCTGCTCATGGCTCCATTCACAGGTCTTTCTAAGCATAGTCTGGGTATTTTATCTTATCTTCTGTTTGGTCAGTTGTCTTGTGTCATCTTGTGCAGTAAGAGTTTCAACATTCAATGATAAGATATACAGACTTCAGAGAAGAGTCATACTATTTTCCCATTGTTTCTCTGAGCTTTCTTGTACACATTCCTCTGGGTGTTGCAGTGAGTGTGAGGATGGAGATTGGCTTTGGGTAGCAGAACCTTTTGCTTCCAGGTATTGCTTTGTCTCCAGGTATCTACAGATCCAAAGAAACCTTTAGTAGGGAAAGTCTTAGACTTAACTGTTGACATTCATCATAGATCCACAGTGTTGCAAACTGTGTTCTTGATGCAGGAATCTAGGAAAATGAGAGGTAACAAATGTCTGCTAGATTCCTAAAAGCATCAGTCTTTTATCAAGTGCTGTACAGCTGTGTGTCTCCTAGCTTTTAGATCAACCTCCATTCTCTAGGAGCCGAGGGAAGTTTGTGATTTCATCCTGTACATATGGCCAATTTAAACAACCACTGAGACTTTATCCAAATAGTAATATTAATTTGATAATGAAAGCATTAGAAGAAGAAAATGAAAACTGTTATAAACGATGGATATTATTTAAGGAGATTGAAACAGAAGGAAGTTTCAAAGGCATAAAGGAAGGAAATTACATGAGCTACTTTAATATAAAATTCATTGATTTTGGAAACCCAATGCAGGAATGGTAAGGGCTGTTGCTTGCTGGGCAAGTGTTTTGCTCAGAATCATGTCTGAATTGTTGCAGTCTTACAGAATTCTAAAGATAAACTTTGGTATAGAAATCTGTGCATGTGTAGGAGGTGTGTACAGTATGGGGTGGGTGGAGACAAGCTCTCTTTGAAGCCTTCAGAAGCCTTTGTGAAAAGTGCTTATCTCAGACAAGCAAGCATGAGTCCACACCCTTCCTAACACCCTGGCTCCAATTTTATCTTGATGTGACAGAAAGACTTTCACTTTGGTGTCATCAAACTTCCATGACATAAATATATCTGAAACATTCATGGCTCAAACCTACCCTTGTATTCTAGTTCCTATCCCTTTGTTTCTTGTGACTGTGCCCTTTCTATACTCAGGAATATATCCTAAGTCCCCAGGGAACAGAGTAACCTTAGTCTTAAACATCACAGGAAGAGATTCCCTATCAGTCCAATGAGTCTACTACTCCTTAGAGGGGATCACTCACAATGTCTGGTAACTGATATTCTGAAAGAATATCAATAAGGAAAGTCAAGTTGATTTTTATCTTTGGAGCACCACTCCATCAAAATGGAAGGTAGATGATTCCCTCTATCTTCTGGAGAGAAACTATCTTACAGCTACACTGCTGTATCTTCCCTCTGACTTTTCTACATGTTTATTTTCTGTGATCAGCATCACCTCTTCAGTATCAATGAGCCCTATCTCCATCATCAAGACAATACCTTTAAATCCCTTTATGTACTGAGCAAGCAGAAGAGTTTGTGTCCTCCTGGTTCTCATCTCCACACTTCCATAACGATGGAAAGGTTGGTTTTGGAATGAGAGAAGATAAAAGGAAGTGGAAGTCATTCTTTAGAGAACCGCAAGTGCCACTCAGGATAGTAAAGCATGGCACTCTTCACTTGCTGACCAACACCCACCATTACCAAGGCCATCACTTCTTGCCTTGCTATGAGGGGCTCAACCTGGTATATACTAGGCTGGAAAGTTCTAAAGAGCTACCTCATTTCCATTTCCAGATGTGATTTGTAAAATGAGCTTCTAATTGCTTTTAATGGCACTCCTTGCCTACAGAACCAATTTCCCAGACATGTGCCTCTGCTTGAGCCATTAAAATTAGCTGCTGAATAAATAAGGAAGGTTATACAACAGACTTGAAACAGCTTAGGTAGTGGTTTTGGGAATCCTGGTATCTCCTTGTAGAGTTCTCAACTGCCTCTCTGTTCCTCTTCATCCCTGTATTTTCTTCCCAACCTATCCAAATATGGTGGAGCTTTTTGGCTTTTATTTTGGTTGCATGTAAATGTCTGTGTACGCATGTGTGTATGTGCATGTGTGTATGT
Source organism: Tokudaia tokunoshimensis (assembly GCA_036184795.1). Lineage (NCBI taxonomy): Eukaryota > Metazoa > Chordata > Mammalia > Rodentia > Muridae > Tokudaia > Tokudaia tokunoshimensis. The sequence goes on along the minus strand of BTHU01000002.1, from coordinate 62,507,944 downwards.
GCATGTGTGTATACTGGCTACTTGATTTTTTTTTTTTGTAAACTTGACAAAATCTATAGCCATTCAGGAAGAGGGAACCTCAATTGAGCAAATGCTTCCTTCAGATTGGCCTGTATTCAAATCGCTTGGTCATTTTCTTGATTAATGATTGATAAGTAAGCTGAAGATCCCAGCTTACTGAAGGTGGTACCATCCTTGGGCAAGTAGTTTTCAGTTGTATAGAGAAAGAAGCTGAACAAGCTATGGGTAGCAAGCCAGCAAGTAGTGTTTCTCTAAGGCCTCTGCTTCACTTCCTACCTCCAGGTTCCTACCTTGAGTTCCTGTTCTGTTCTGATTTCTTCCCATCACGGATGGACTGCAACCTGTCAACAAAATAAACCCTTTCCTCCCAAAATTACTTTTAGTTATGGTTATTTATCACAGCAATAAAAAGCAAACTAGGAAAATGTATGTGTGTGTTGTGTAGATATAATTACACTCATATATAATAAATAAGTAGATATATAATACATATATACATGTACATACACACATAGACAGAGAGGAAGAGAAACTACCCAGCTTTCATCTCTACTTTCCCCAGTTTAATTTCAATGAGAACTCCTCACAGAGCTCCTTTCTTAGATTGATCATATCTGCATCTCTGTTACATTTTATTCAAAATTCAGTTTTCTCAAATATAAGCTCTCATGACAGAGGAAGGAAAAAACCACATATACTCCTTTCCTACTCCCAACATCAAAATGATTTACTTCCCATAGAGAGGTTCACACAGCAAACCTCTATTTACAATTTCCGTTTTAAAGACTGACAACCACAACTTGGGCTCCTCCCTCTTCCACTCCAGTGACCCTGTGGTCTCTATGATGCCATTGCATGCAGAACTAATCAGACTGTCACTGGTCACAGGGAACTAGCATTTATTCTATCTAAAGACAGTTATTAGTCTTTTTGAAAAAGCAAAGGTAACTCCCATTCATTATGCTCTGTGATCATTAACTGAGGCATGAAACAAGTTCTGAAGAGCTCCATATCTCTCCTTCCCCTCAATTCCCATTATATGATATAAAAAGTATGATTGGCACTCTCAGATATGCTAGGACTGTGAATGGCAGAACTGAGGTCCTCAGGTAGGCGATAAAGAGAAGAGAAGCTGCAAGTGCGAGAAAGTTGTTCAGACAGTTGAAGAAAGGTCTGTCAGAACTAGAAAATCATTCAGCAGTGATGCTAAGATAATTATGACATTAGAATTATATCTATCTTCCCATTAGAGAATAGTAGGCCATTAATGCGAATCTCTCCTCTCTCTCTCTCTCTCTCTCTCTCTCTCTCTCTCTCTCCCTCTCTCTCTCTCTCTCTCTGTGTGTGTGTGTGTGTGTGTGTGTGTGGTGTGTGTGTGATTCTCACTGTCATATATATGTATCATATATATGATATATATCAAAATAGATAAGAAAACATGCATATGCAGTTAATAGAGACACATGCTTATAGAGAAAAGGGGTTATTACAAAACACTGAAGTGGTAAAATTGGTTACTAATAGAAGATAGGAGTATAAGGATATCATTAGCATTTTATTTATACATCATTGAATTTTTATATTAAAAGTTATTTTAGCTACATAAAACCATGGCATTTGTAATTTTTTTCATCAGGTGAAATATTTTATAATTTCTAAATAGGAAAAAGACAAAAATCTCTACCTGCAGGACACTGAAAAAAAGGCTCATTTCCTTAATAAAGTTGATAAATTGTAAAGCATAAAAGGCTCAAGTGTCTAAGTGTAATGGCTGGTTTATGACTGGGGGTGGGTAGAAAGGAGTTTGATACACTTGATATGTTTGTTTGTTTTTGCTGATTATAACTAACTTGGCCTTGACCTATGAGATCCTGCCTACCATGAGAAAGCCAGGGCTCTGACTCTTTATTCCCAGAGAATTTGAATAATTCTATATGTAATAGAAAAAGTGCATTAGCACCATCTAGTGTCTACAGTTTTAAATCTGAATTAAGTTCCTTATATAATTTCTATTAATTCATTTTTTAACTTCTCTGAGGCTATAGATAGACTCAGTTTTGTTTACAATTCAGGTCATATCAACCAGACGATTATTCCAGAATTCATCCGTAGGTCACAACTTTGTCAAATGTAGATTCAGCAAGTGGTTGCAAAGATCTATTTTCCCTAAGGAAGAAGCCTTTTAAGCTTTGATTCTCAAATAAGTCACCTATTTTTGGTCCTCTCTGCCTCAGGACATTAAATTACACAAGTCTTTGAAGACTGAATGTGAATCATTCAGGCGAAGCATGTGTTTTAATCTACCTTTGCTCTGTATTGAGGGATTATTTCAACCCCAAATGATTCTCATAATTTTACAAGAGCACATGCTTTATTCATTCTATAAATGGACTCTGCACTGTCATAATTGATGCTTCATAGCTACAAAGGAGGGTGAATAAGCATAGAGCCCTGGAAAGTGCCTTATACCATGGCTGGGGTTGAGAGTGGATAACAGATGAAACACAGTTATTTCTTGGATATCCAAAAACCCACAAATGCACACTCATAATATAGAGTAGCAGGTCTCCTATCCTTAAATCATCAAAAAGTAACTTTCAAGAAAATCAAGTGGCAATAGAGAAGTTATTTGTTTTCTCCATCGGTTTTTTCTTTTTTCATTAGATATATTCTTTATTTACTTTTCAAATGTTGTCCCCTTTCCTGCCCCCCCCCACCAAAAACCGCCTAAGCCATCCCCTCTCCCCCTGCTCACCAATTCACCCTCTCCCGCTTCCCTGTCCTGGTATTCCCCTATATTGGGGCATCTAGCCTTCTCAGGAACAAGGGTCTCTCCTCCCTTTAATGTCCAACAAGGCCATCCTCTGCTACATAGGTATCTGGGGCTATGGTTCCCTCCATGTGTACTCTTTGGTTGGTGGATTAGTTCCTGGGAGCTCTGGGGGTACTGGGTGGTTCATATTGTTGTTCTTCCTATGGTTCTGCAAACCCCTTCAGCTCCTTGGGTCCTTTCTCTAGCTCCTCCATTTGGGGACACTGTGCTCAGTTCAATGGTTGACTGAGAGTGTCCCCCTCTGTATTTGTCATGCACTAGCAGAGCCTCCCAGGTGACAGCTCTATCAGGCTCCTGTCAACAAGCACTTGTTGGCATCCACAATAGTACCTGGTTTGGTAACAGTATATGGGATGAATCCCTAGGTGGGGCAGTCTCTGGATGGTTTTTCCCTCAGTCTTTGCTCCACACTTTGTCTCTGTATCTCCTCTTGTGGGTATTTTGTTCTCCCCTTCTAAGAAGGACCAGAGTATCCATACTTTGTTCTTCCTTGTTCTTGAGCTTCATTTGGTCTGTGAATTGTATCTTGGGTATCCCAACCTTCTGTAAGCACTCACTGATAAGTGGATATTAGTCTCCATCAGTTTTTATTTCTAGTGTTGATGCTCATTCTATCTGCTGTCCCATCTTCGGAAGACATCAAAATCTAGGCAGAGGATGATGGACTAAGACTGAGAGAAGAAAGAAGCTCAGGAGGGAAGTGAGAGGATATGAAGCTGAGACTTGCAGAAAGGAGTGTGATCCCAATAAAATTCAGGATAGAGTTTTCTCACCTTTCTTAGGATGGTTCCATACAATAAAGGAATAAAGGTAATATGCCCGGACTTCTGGAATGGCCAAGTCAGAAACTAAAGATGACTTCCTTATAATTCTTTGTTCAAATATTGGGCATTAGAACTTAGTACAGCTTTTGGAACAGGCAATAGAATTAGAACAAAGTCACAGTTCCTACAAAAAGGAGCTTTTTGGCCTCAAGGAGGAGACAAGAAATTTTTGTTTATCAACAAATGAGTATAAAATAGTGACTGTGTTAAGTCAAAATCATGGAAATCTTACATACTAGAAAATGTGGACTAATCTGATGATCAAAAGAACATTTCCTTAAGATTGTGGTGTTGAGTTTCAGGGAGAAAGGTTGATATACATTCACAGAGGATACAGATTGGGAGAAGCAAAGCCTTTTGGTGGGAGCAGTGTAGTTAAGAAAAAGAAAGAACTGAACAGAACCTTCCTTGTTTAAAGTGAAGGTGCGAGTGTGAGGAGTTGAGGGAGGACAGTTATACCTACACAAAATAAAGCTGAGACTAGGATGAACATGGACTGAGGAAGTCAGAATCATGAAGAATCAATGAAGAAAGAGAATGCTGATGTGTCTTATTGGTATCTGTAATATGAATTTCCAAACACATTTTTTCTGTTCTTTGGAAACCTGAGTAAGAATCCAGGTGAGGTAGCTCAAATGAAATAGCTGCACAGAGACACATGGAGGGTAAGTCTTAATTCACTGACATCACAGTACTGGGGAAGAACCTGGCAAAGAGTAAGTTCATATGCATGGAACTGCACTAAGCTCTAGAATCCAGCCTGTGAAGTTGGTGAGCTTACTTTACTTTGGCTGGCTCATGGACTATGGTGGATTGAATGAATATGTTCCATAGACATAGATATTTGAATACTTGATCTCTAGTTGCTGCTGCTGCTTGGATACATTTAAGAAGCACGGACTTGGTGGAAAAAGTACGTCACTAGGGGTAGGATTTAAAGTTTCAAAGTCACTTGCCATGGCAGTGTGCTCTCTACTTCCTGCTTGTAGTTCAAGATGCAGTCCCTCAACCTCTGCTCTAGCCATGTCTGCTGCTTGTAGCCATGATTCCCGATCATGGCCAACTTATCCCTCTGTAACTCTAAGCCAAATAGACCCTTCATTCTATAAGTTGACTTGGCCATTGTTTCTCATCACAACAAAAAAGTAATTATTACATAGACTCCAGAAAGACAAGCCTACCTATGTCTTTTTCTGAGCTTGTGTGTAGTGTGGGGAGACTGTAGAATGACTGCTGAAATAAGAACATAAAGAGGTCTCAGGGGTAAAAAATCTCTACATTTGAAAAGAACTCAGAAACAAGCAGGGATTTCTCATCTGTGCAATTATAGATGAGATTTAGCTCATTTTCAGATCCTGTTAATTCCCTTCATACAGTCATTAGCAGTAATCACGGAAGTCTCACTGTCACTTTCTGTCCTGGTCTTTTTCTCTTGAATCTCGTGGTCTGGATCATTCTAGCCTTCATGGAGTCTGTAATTCAGAGCGTGGGTTGGTGGGGGGGGCGGGGAGTTGACTCTAGAGACCCTAAACAAGGAGGGACTACAATATTTTATGTTCAACAAAAGGTTTACAGGAGGGCTTATTGATCCTAGAGACAAGTTTTAGAGGACTCAGAGGGCTATATGGAAAAAGACCTTGCTGTCTATGCCAGGTTTGAGGAAGAACAGGGGATAGAGAAGGAATGGCTTTTGTTAATTTGTGTATAAGAAAACCAGTTCCTGCTTTATAGAGTCAGAATGCAAGGTCAAAGTGCTTGACCACTGCCGTAACTCCACTCTCTAGAACTCATCAGCTTAACTCTCATAGCTTTCATTCGCATAGTCCCTTCTAATGGTAGTGATACAGAGTCCTATATCATCAATGCTTCATCTCTCTGCATACATCTCAGGTTTTCAAACTCAAGGGACCCTTTCTTACAGTCTGTAGCTACATAGAATATATTTCAGTTTCTTATTTAATGATCTCTTTATATTTTACATATTTTGGATAAATTTATTCTTAAATATAATATATTCTAAAGTATAATTTAAATCTTTGTAGCATAAATGAATAAAATATTTATTTGAGGGAGGAGATTATTCAAATGAGGCACACACAAAACAAACTATGATTTCAGTTGTATTAAACTCTTGTTTGTCAATGTGTACTATAAACTACAGAGTGGGAAAACTCACAAGTATTACAAATAGATAATGAAGAATCAGTATGTAGTTACACACTTCTCAAAAGTTTCCCAGAAAGGTATAGTAATAATGACTCATGGCAATTTCTAATCTGCCTTCTACTGATCAGTTAGCATAAGAGGGCAAGATTGGGGGTCTATCTTACTGTTCAAGACACAGAGAATGGTAGTGGAATACTTAGGTATGAAAATGATGAGAAACATGATTCTGATTCTTATAAACTATAAGGAATTGAAGGTTAGCTTTCTGTCCTTAAACTTTATCTTTAAAGAGGACATAAGCATATTTGATTAGTATGATTGTTACAAAGCTTTGCAATATATATTTTAAGAATGTAACATACATTGAAAGAGATCACTGCTCAAATGAAATTAACAAGAATTGATAAGAGTAGATACTGTTAGTATCTAACAGAGTAGTGGAAACCTTTGACACAAACACACATGAACTTGGGAATCTTGGTTGTTTGTGTGTTTCCACTCGACTTAGTTGGTGAGATGGAAATGCTCTGAGCTTAGTAGAGCACAGAAGTGTCTTTGAAGCAACTGATACCATACCTTGAAAGAACCAAGGGAGCATGTGTTCTCTGTGAGAGCAAAAGCAGGAGGCTTATGCACAGATCATAGGTGAGTCTTCTGTGGGTGGGAGGGGGATGTCAAGAAGCTGACAGAGAGAGAAAAGACTGAGTCCTTGAGCACCAACGTGCTCACGTTCAGCTCAGAGCTATAGTCAGAAAAACAGCTGAGCTGAGAGTCACTCAGAGACGTTACCTTTTCCTCTTTGCACACTTCCATAAAACTCAAAGCACTAAAGGGCCTAACTCAGGGCTTATTGATATCAAGACACAAAGGAATGTCCAGAATTGCCTATTTCTCAGAAACATCTCAGAAACACTTGCTATCTTCTTGTTTTGATTAGCTGTCTGAGAGTTGGATGACTCCACATTTTCTAGACCTGAGGCAAAAGGAGATGTATAATAAACACAGTTGGGAGTCTGAAGTCCATCCTCAGAACAAAGTGACGGACTTGAGAGTCAGCAAGTTCATAACAGTTTCTCTTTTTGTATTCAGGATCAACATATTCTCAGAATAGACATTAAACAGGAATGGAGCCAGAATTTATGATTAGGCTGCAGAAGATAAGCACTCTTGGGCAAGAGCTGTTTCTTGGCCAACATTATTGTCCCTGATTTGAGGATTGCCCTGTGATGTCAATTTCACTATCTTGTTACCATATTTTAAAGGTTTCCTGTAGTTCTCAACCCAGAATATGTAAGTTCTCATCTCTCTCTTTTTCATATACTCTGTGTTGAGGCCTATGCTGGAGCTTTCATATTTACACATCAGCAGGTGACCAACAAATAAGCTATGATTGAAACCTACCCTCCCAACACTGCTTGGACATACATTATCTTTATGATTTGGGATTCTAACCACATGGGTTTTCTCGTTTGCCTTTGCTTTTTCTGTATATGTTCCTTTCTAGACCAGCATTCTTAACCTTTGCCTTAAGTGGCAAGTAATGCTGCTCTGATCAAGTCGGAATGGAACCTGTGTTGGTAATAAATTATTAGGAATAAGATTTCTTCCAAATCACTCTGCAACTTTATCAGCTTTTAATTCAGAACTGCTAAAAGGGGGTTGTACCCTGAAGTTTGTGTGCATAGCACTCTACATATTTTCAGTTTCTTTCCAGAATCATCCTGCCTTCAGAGTCTGACAGAGATGTGAAGAGAATAAAGGGTACTAAGACAACCAACTGTCCTGGTTTGTAAGTTCTGTACTTTGGCTCCTTTCTTTCTAGAACACATTGTTCTGTGACTCTCTCTCTCTCTCTCTCTCTCTCTCTCTCTCTCTCTCTCTCTCTCTCTCTCTCTCTCTCTCTCTCTCTCATTAATTAATCATTTTATTCATTTATATTTCAAATGCTATCCCCCTTTCTGGTTTTCCCTCCACAAACCTCCCCATTCCAGCCCCCTCCCTTTTGTCTCTATGTGGGTGTACTCTACCCACTCACCCACTCCCACCTCAGTGCTCTAGAATTCCCCTCTGCTGGAGTATCCACAGAAACAAGGGCATCCCCTCCCATTGATAATAGATTAGACAGTCCTCTGATACATATGTATCTGGAGCCATGGATCCCTCCAGGTATACTCTTCGGTTGGTAGTTTAGCTCCTGGGAGCTCTAGGTGATCTGGTTAGTTGATATTGTTTTGCTTATGGGGTTGCAATCGCTTTTAGCTCCTTCAGTCCTCCTAGATCTTCCATAGGGGTCCCCAGGTTCATTCTGAAGGTTGGCTTTGAGTATCTGCATCTGTATTAGTTAGGTGCTGGCAGAAGCTGTCAGGGGTTTCTCTTTTAAATAGCACAATACATTGTAGACAGCTGTTTTCCCAATGTGCAGTAGCCTGAGAACTGAAATGCACTGCCTTTGTAGCCACACACCTATGCCCCATCCTTGCTCTTTCCCTGTCGGTTCTCCACTTGTTTGTAAACAACTTCTTCATTCTTCATTCTCAGTTATACCAGCACCTTGACTAAAAGACCTAGCTGAAACTGCAAAAATGAGCTCTGGATAATGTATTTTTTCCCCTGTGAAAAAAGTAAAAGGAGCTCTAACGTGCTGCAATTAGAGGCAATAAAGCTTCTACTGTTCTGCAATTAGCAGTAAGGAAAGTTCTGGCAGTGCTCAATTAGCATTGCTAAGTGAGCCTGTAGAAATGCTAAGAAAGAACTCAGCAATGTGAAAATAAACACAATGGCTGCTTGGGACCACAGATTCCAAAGGGATCCATTAATATTCTATGCATCCTCATCTACTCCCAGTAGGGAGGTCTTAGTAAGGAAATTTTTGCCTCTTATATATAGTGCATATGGAAACTGTGGTATTGTATACAAATGTTCTCTTAAGGAGACACCCTCCCACACTCGGAGATGTGCCCCAAGCTGGCCCTAAGGGAAACTAAGTCCACGTATAAACAGAAAAGGGATCTTAATCATATCCAAGAACTGATGGGGTAGGACATAATGTTTTTACTTGTGGCTTTGGAAGTGTTAAGTTTCAAATCCAGAACAAACTTGCTGAGGTGCCTATTTAACATATCAAAGCGGACCTGCCCTTTAAGTTCTTCCATAGTCCTTATAAGTTGCTGGCATACCCTGACCCCTACCCCTTAATCCTTCAACCCAGGGGTTTGGCTGCCCTTTCCCCAGAGGCTCTTCTCTATACAATCTAGTCATTTTAGTTATCTGCCCTTTTTTGTTCCTTTGGCCTCCTGGCTGCTGTACATTGTTCCCCTCCTTACCTTCTCCCTTCTCCTCCCTGCTTTCCTTACTGCTTTAAAGTTATGAGTTTTCTGGACTCTCCCAGATGTCTGCCTGTGACAGTATTCTCTCCTCCACCATACAAAGAAGCCATGTCTTTTAGTGTTTGTTTGTTTGTTTTTCATTCAGGAAGCAGTGGATTTTCAGCCAATGACAAAGAACATGTAAAGGAACCATGTATAACTTTGGAGTAGTTTATCCCTTCATCCTGAATTCATAGGCTGACACTGATCTGATCTGAAGGAAATAGAGTTTCCAAGACGATCAACTGCCATGGCTTGAACGATTTGTTCCTTGTCTCCTGTTCTTCCAGAAAATATTACTTAGTGACTGGTTTCCTCTTTTAAATAGCACAGAAAATTTTAGACAGCCTTCTCCCAAACCTCGGACACAAATATTCAATTAAATATTCTCTGCTTTTTTAAATTGAGCTTCATAAAAATGTAAAATCTCAATCATCCAAAGATACTATTAGTTCTCGCTCCTCTCTTAGCAGCCTTTGGTTGCCTGTACTTCTTTGGTTAGGGTTGATATTTTCCTCCTTCTATGTTAGTGTGTCAAGCCATGTTTACTCCACCATTTCTAAAGGAGGCAGACTCACAGCAGACTTTCTGGTACTCTGGCTTACAAGCAGACTATCAATTTAAGAGTAGGGACATGGAAGGTTTCTGGAGAGGGGACATTAGAGGAAGGAAAGGATAGAAAGTCAAAATAAGTATAATTATATTTTAGTTAAAAATGCATTTAAAGCAATAGGTGTCTTTACCCACTGGTTACCATCCCCAGAATTAGAAAAAACAATAGTAGCAATCCACAGCAAGGAGGTAGAGAGGCAGAAACTCTCATTCATTGCTGATGGAAAACAAAGAGGTACTATCATGCTGAAAGTCAATTTGACTGCTTTTTATAGAACTACATGCATCCTTATCATGTTATTTAGTAAGTACCCTTCTTGATATTTGTCCAAATGAAGTGAAAATCCTTAATACAAATGCTTATATTAACTTATTAATACTTTTCACATGTGAAGAGCACCATTGTTACCTATCAGTAGGTGAGTGGATCTGTAAACCAGTATATTTAATAATGAGATATTCAGAACTAAAAGCAAAATAATCTATCAAGCCATAAGATGAGATATATATATATATATATATATATAGTTATATATATATATATAGTTATATATATGTACATACGTATAACATATATATGTTATATATATTGTTATATATACGTATTTGATATATTACTCAGCAGGTAAAACCAACCTGAAATGGACATGTGAGATTCTAATACTGAACAGGCTACAAAAGCTAAAACCGGTGAGATAAAATGTTCAGGGGTTAGATTTAGGATAAGGAAGAACATAGAGGAATTTTAGGAAAGGAAAAATGCATACTAAGTTGTAATGATAGTTTTCCCTACATATGTGTAAAAACGCCTAGGTTATGTGACATCAAGAATGAAACCTGGCATAAACAATGGGCTTGGAGTAGTGATGATTAGTCAATGAAGATAGCATATCTGGCTTCTGGTGCATGGAGTTGATTATAATGGGGGGGGGCATCGTGCTTATAAGAAATCAGGAAATATGTGGAGACTATAGTTCCTCATTAATTTTTGTATGAACCTAAATCTGTTCTGAAATCGTTAGTTTTATGTACTCTTTTTTTTTTTAAGTTTTAGGTCCAATTTAAAAAAATCCTGGATCTGAGAATATACAACCAGGTCTCTACATATATGCTCTACTTGTCTTACATTCTTCCCCGATGGGCCATACTCTACTCTTTTTTTATGGCTTTTAAGATGCCCTTCAAGAATGTAAAATAATTGAATAAAGGTGTTAAATTATCCTAATTAAAAAATAATCCATGAGGAAAATGAAAGGGGGACTAGGGAGAATGTTCAGCAGTTAAAAGTTCCCACTACACAAATATGAGGACCTGATTTCAAATTCCCAGTATCCTTGTAAAACCACACACATGCCTATAATGCCATCATTGCAGGGATCTGTCATTCTAGCCTTTTCACACATTCCAGGCCTCATAAAACAAGCTGCATGGTTTCCTGTGGTAGATCTGAGGCCACTTGCACATCACACACACATACACACACACACACACACACACACACACACACACACACACACACCACACACACACACACACAGAGAGAGAGAGAGAGAGAGAGAGAGAGAGAGAGAGAGGGGTAACATGAAAAATGAGCAAATATTGTGGATTAGAGAGATGGCTCAGGTATTCAGAGTATATATCTGTCTTGTAGAATATGTTAGTTTATATAGGTATTGGCCCCTATAGACTTGTGTTTGAATTCCTGACCCATAGGAAGTGGCTCTATTAGGAGTTGTGGCCTTAATGCAATAGGTATGGAGGAAGTGTATTACTATAAAGGCAGCCTTTTAGTTATAAATGCTCAAGCTCTGCCCAATGGGGTACACATCTCCTAGCTACCTATGGATCAAATTGTAGAATTCTCAGTTCCTTCTCTAGCACCATGTCTGCCTGCACATTGCTGTTTCCTGCCAAGATAATGATGGATTAAACCTCTAAAACTGTAAGCCAGCCCCAATTAACTGTTTTTCTTTATATGAGTTGTCATGGTCATAGCAATGGAAACCCTAACTAAGACATAGAGGACCCAAATTTGGTTCTCAGTACCTATTGGACAACTTATAGCCACCTATAGCTTGATCTTCAGAGATATAACACTGACTTCTAGCCTTCAGGGGTACCTGGACTCTTGTGCATGTATCCATATGTACACGTACACACGCAAAGCTAAAAATGACATGGAGTAAATATTATAATTCACCAGAGAGAAATGTGAGTTAGAGACTATTACTAATCTAATGAGTAACTAACGGGACAAAGAACACCAACTGCTGATTAGAATGTGGAGCCAGAGACTACTAAGATTTCAGAATTATAATTCAAAAAGCCACTTTGGAAGATGTTCCCAATGTTTTAAGTAAGTTTAAGTATGTATGTGACTTAGGAGTCAATAAGTCTACTCTGATATATATACCCAAGTGAAATATATGCACAGTTACAAAGAACTGTACAATAACATTCAAAGAAGCGTCAGGGGGAGAAATACTTGATAACTGGGGTAAGTAACCTGGATATATTTCCATAGGAAAGGAGGTATACAAATTTGATGCAATACATACTTGAACATTGTTCAGAATTAGATCACAAAATGAGTATATTTCAAAAACTGTTAATTTTGTAGGAACATAAGTTAATATAAATAAATATAATTTTATTCATAAGAGTTTCAAAAATAAACACAATCAAACAGTGGTGACTGAAATAAATTATCTTTATCTCTCCAAGAAAAATTGGTTGGAAGAGAAATGAAGAAATCTTTGTTTCCTTTTTAGTCATAATTATACAGGTATGTGAGTATTACCAGCTAGCGATGGATTAGTTTGAGCATTTTATTCCTTAATTTATACCTTAATGAGAATGCCCTGTTATATATTCAATGAGAGTTTTAAAAGTCCATAAAAGATGGGAGTCTTATACAAATATGTGTTTTTATTCTACATAGTGCAATTTCAAATCCATCACACAGAACTGAATCCCTGGACAAACATATTTACACAGAATATTGAGAATGTGAGAAGTGCTTCATGATTGAAATACAGACAAGGAAATCTAACATCAAAGTAAGCTGGACTGGCACATTTGCCTAGGAAGAGCTAAGGATCAATTGCTGGATGAAAGCTGACTAGAAACAAAAACCTAAACACAACTCGGAAGCTGTTGAAATTATTCATAAATGGCTGTAAATGGCATAATTTGTAAATTCATAAATTATCACTCCTCCATCAGTAGACTGGCCTATTAGGGAGTTGATTCTTTTGTAAGGCAAATAGCCAGGTCCTTTCTTGATCTGCTGGCTACCTTGGGAGCCAGTACACTCCTGCAGCAGGCTTACAGAGTCACATTTGGGCATGATATAGACACATAGGATTGTGTTTTCTGTGAAGTTCAGCTCTGGACCTCGTGGCTTTGGAAGTCATAGATTCTAAATTAAAAGTCTTTGTTCCTAGGTGTGGACTCATGCCTGCAGGTACTAAGGAATGATGTAAACGTTGGGTAAAGTGCTTACTCGATATTCATAGGTAAAAAGGTTGTAGTCCTCAGATATTTTAATCTAAGACAAAGAAGTGTATTAGTTTCCTATCTGGATCAACCTCATAAGACTCGATTCCATTCTGCCTCCATGGGTCCTTAATTTGTTCTCTCTTCAGTAATTCTCCAGCCGGAACATCTTTACATCTAAGGCTGCTGTTTGGGTACATCTATTAAAGTTCCACTAAGTGTGTTGACTTGCATATTTTTAATTTAGCAGTAATACAGAATTAAGGACAAGATGACATTAACCTTGGAGAACGATTCGAGATGTTCAGAGTGCTCAGATACTTTCCTATGCTGTTTTTCTCTTTTGCAAAGAAAATGAAATATAAATGTCATGTTGGAGGCTACTATACCCTTTACTCAGTTACTAGGAAACTCCAAATTAAAAAAGGTAATGTCCAATATCATTTGCATTTACACTATAATAGACCTCAGCTCACACTAAGGTTCATGCTGCACAAGGTCCCTCTGGCTGAGATTCTATTGCTAAGAAGAGCTTCAGAAAGTACAGACTTTTCTTTTGCTTAGGTCAGGGACTGAAGGAGGGCCCATTTCAATCTCATGGTTGTTCTTGTGCAGGCAGCACCTGGGTGTGCTGTGCTGTGTTCACTGCTGGCACAGAAGTACATGGAGGTCTGGTTGGGGCTGGTTGACTCTAATGTCAGGGGAAAACGCTGTGTCTCCTTTCTGGAGACACTGTATCCTTCAGGGACATCTCCTTTGGATGTGCTGTCAGTGCTTCCTGAGTAATGAATCAACTTCAACCCCTGTCCTGCATCTTGTCGATACCAAAACATCCAATTGTGGTTCATATTCTGTGAGCACTCCAGGATCATCTTTCTTGCTGTCTGTGTGATCCCGTATCTCGGTGTCTGGGTGATTCCACCAACTGCTGTTGGAGAAGGAAGCATAAGGCAAAATGAGAAACAACAAGTGTCTGTGCAGGGAATGGAAAGGCTTGGAGCCAGAGCACTGCAAATGATGGTAGAAATTTCCAACAAAATGCAAAACTCACCTGCTCTTAGCAGACAAAGCATTACACATAAGAATGTGGGGATCATTTCAGGTCACGCTGAGAAAGGAATCACCCCCACTGAAAGCTGTGACTGAGAAAAGAATTCTGGGCTTCCTGTCCTACGGAGTGATGGTTAAGCCTGTGATGTCACCTCCCCCTCACCCCTTCTGTCGCTCCTCTCTTGTTCAGCAAAGCCAGCAGGAAAAGTGAGTTTATCAGAGATATCTCGAAATGAGGGTAAACCACACTCCAGTGGTTTCCCCTTTTCCTCTGAGGAGTTTGTCCGTTGTCAGCATCTGTCCGGATATCCAGGCTACCCTGCCAAAAGCCTCTGTGAGTTTAATTAAAGTTTAGAGATATCCTCCCACCTCTTGGATAACTGCGGGCTACCGAGAAACTGAAACCTTTCCAAGTCTGCCTTTGTCTTAATGTCCCTCGACCCCACCCTCAGTCTCTCCAGAGTTCTATGGAGTTGAGTGCCATCTTGTGGCCAAGACAGGAATTTTTCTTTATGTTCACCCAAGGAACACGGAAATACCTGAGTGGTCCATCAGCCAGCTAAAATTCCAGAAGTATTACAGGACAATTTTTTTTTATTATTTATTTTATTTTATTTTTTTTTAATTTACATTCCAAATCATTTCCCCTTTCCCGTTTCCTCCCTCCCCGAAAGTCCCATAAGCCCCCTTCCCTCCCTCTTTTCTCCATTCAACCCCCTCTCGTTACTCTGTCCTGGCGTTCCCCTACATCCAGTCTTTCCAGGACCAGGGGTCTCACCTTCCATCTTCTTAGAAATCTATTGATATGCGGATTGTGTCTAGGGTATACCGAGATTCTGGGTCAATATCCCCTTATCAGTGACTGCATACCATGTGTGTTCTTTTGTGATTGGGTTACCTCACTAAGGATGATATTTTCAAGATCTGACCATTTGCCTAGGAATTTCGTGAATTCATTGTTTTTAATTGCAGAGTAGTATTCCATTGTGTAGATAGACCACATCTTCTGAATCCATTCCTCCGTTGAGGGACATCTGGGTTCTTTCCAGCTTCTGGCTATTATGAATAAGGCTGCTATGAACATAGTGGAGCATGTGTCCTTATTGCATGCAGGTAAAGCCTCTGGGTATATGCCCAGGAGTGGTATAGCTGGATTGTCCGGGAGTGTCATGCCCAGTTTTCTGAGGAACCGCCAGACTGCTTTCCAGAGTGGTTGTACCAGCTTGCAATTCCACCAGCAGTGGAGGAGTGTTCCTCTTTCTCCACATCCTCGCCAACAACTGCTGTCTCCTGTGTTTTTGATCTTAGCCATCCTGACTGGTGTGAGATGGAATCTCAGGGTTGTTTTGATTTGCATTTCCCTAATGACTAAGGATGATGAACATCTCTTTAGGTGCTTCTCAGCCATTAGATATTCTTCAGGTGAGAACTCTTTGTTTAGCTCTGTACCCCATTTTTTAATAGGGTTACTTGCCTCTCTGGAGTTTAACTTCTTGAGTTCTTTGTATATATTGGATATTAGCCCTCTGTCGGATGTAAGGTTGGTAAAGATCATTTCCCAGTTAGTTGGTTGCTGCTTTGTCTTTTTGACAGTGTCTTTTGCCTTGCAAAACTTTGTAATTTAATGAGGTCCCATTTGTCTATTCTTGATCTTAGAGCATAAGCTATTGGAGTTCTGTTCAGGAAATTCTCCCCTGTGCCCATATGTTCAAGGTTCTTCCCTAGTTTCCCTTCTATTAGTTTCAGTGTGTCTGGTTTTATGTGGAGACCTTTGATCCACTTAGAATTGAGCTTAGTGCAAGGAGATAAGAATGGGTCAATTTGCATTCTTCTGCACATTGACCTCCAGTTGAGCCAGCACCATTTGTTGAAAAGGCTATCTTTTTTCCACTGGATGGTTTTAGCTCCTTTGTCAAAGATCAAGTGACCATAGGAGTGTGGATTCATTTCTGGGTCTTCAATTCTGTTCCATTGATCTACATGTCTGTTACTGTACCAATACCATGCGGTTTTTAACACTATTGCTCTGTAATACCAAAAGCACACAAAGATCCGACAAAGAAAGAGAATGTCAGGCCAATCTCTCTTATGAATATCGATGCAAAAATACTCAATAAAATTCTTGCCAACCGAATCCAAGAAGACATCAAAACGATCATTCACCACGATCAAGTAGGCTTCATCCCAGGGATGCAGGGATGGTTCAATATAAGGAAATCCATCAATGTAATCCACAACATAAACAATCTCAAAGAAAAAAACCACATGGTCATCTCATTAGATGCTGAGAAAGCATTTGACAAAATTCAGCATCCTTTCATGCTAAAGGTCTTGGAAAGATCAGGAATTCAAGGCCCATATCTAAACATAGTAAAAGCAATTTACAGCAAACCGGTAGCCAGCATCAATCTAAATGGAGAGAAACTTGAAGCAATCCCACTAAAATCAGGGACTAGACAAGGCTGCCCTCTCTCTCCATATCTTTTCAATATAGTACTTGAAGTTCTAGCTAGAGCAATTAGACAACAAAAAGAGGTCAAAGGGATACAAATTGGAAAGGAAGAAGTCAAACTATCACTATTTGCAGACGATATGATAGTATACTTAAGCGACCCAAAGAACTCCACCAGAGAACTCCTACAGCTGTTAAACGACTTCAGCAAAGTGGCCGGATATAAAATCAACTCAAGCAAGTCAGAAGCCTTCCTATACTCAAAGGATAAGCAGGCTGAGAAAGAAGTAAGAGAAATAATACCCTTCACAATAGCCACAAACCATATTAAGTATCTTGGCGTGACTCTAACCAAACAAGTGAAAGATCTGTATGACAAGAACTTCAAGTCTCTGAAGAAAGAAATTGAAGAAGACCTCAGAAGATGGAAAAATCTGCCATGCTCATGGATTGGCAGGATTAATATAGTAAAAATGAGCATCTTACCAAAAGTAATACACAGATTCAATGCAATCCCCATCAAAATCCCAATTCAATTCTTCATAGAATGAGAAAGAGCAATTCAAAAATTCATCTGAAATAACAGAAAACCCAGAATAGCTAAAACTATTCTCAAGAGTAAAAGAACCTCTGGGGAAATCAGTATCCTGGACCTCAAGCTGTACAGGACAATCTTTATAATCAGTTTTCTTAAACCTTAATCTAAGCTTTAATTCTAGCTATGAATAATTCTTGGAGTTTACACACATAGGATCTATCCTACCTTTATTTTACTACTATATAAACAACAATTATGAGGACGTTTTCCTTAAAAATTTCTTACACAAGATAGATAGGAGTGAGAAGAACTGCCACTTAGTATAAAATATTAGGAATAAAGAAATAGGATTGATGTGTAAGAATAATCTTTCTTATTAAAGATAAACAAAGAAAGTCCAAACAATACAAAATAAACTGATCAATAGTGAGATGGTCTTCAAGATGAGGTTAAGTATATGAATAAAGAATAAAATGGGAAGAGAATATAGGCTGTAATGTAAGGCAACTGATTATGGATTAAGCAGTGGTGGGGGATCAAGTCTGGGCATAATTCTCTGAGGGTGCATGGATAGATAACGTATACAATGCACACCTACTGGTTTGAGTGCCGGAAAAAGAGTATATAGCAGAATTGTGTGAAACAAGGTAACATGGATACAAATTAGTACTACAGACAACATGAGAAAAGTAACTGAATGTGTTGGATTATAACTATTTGATGACTGTGCGCTGGACCAAAGGGCTCATTTCTATTTCCAATATGTGTTTCTGTCTCTTTCCCTCCTTCACCCAGTTAGAATCCCTCCTACTGTTTTAACTTGCTTGTTTCCATATACCAGCTCATGGCTCCTTTTTTTTTTTTTTTAAAGATTTATTTATTTATTATATGTGAGTACACTGTAGCTGTCTTCAGACACTCCAGAAGAGGGTGTCAGATCTCATTATGGATGGTTGTGAGCCATCATGTGGTTGCTGGGATTTGAACTCAGGATCTTCAGAAGAGCAGTCGGTGCTCTTAACCGCTGAGCCATCTGTCCAGCCCCCTCATGGCTCCTTTTTATCCCTGTGAATACTGACTGTATCATGTGGATGTCTTCCTTCTTCAAATTCCATAACCCATGATAAGACCTCTCCCCTAGTCATGTTCTTCAACTCTCTGCCTTCTCACTTCAACTGGACTAGAAATTTGTCTTCAAAGAGGTCTTCATCATCTGACATGGATGGTGTCTACTTTACATAGCTTGGTGCTTAGTGCTTATTTTTTACCATGTTAAATTTTATCAAAGAGAAAAGTTGAAGTGATTTCTGCTTATAATTAAAGCAAGAAAACTTTCCTTAGTGCTATAAGCATCACAAGCCAGAGGAAGTCTTCTAATCAGTGAGAATCTGGAATGAAACACAAAAGAGCAAGGTCTATTAAATATTTGAAAAGAATCTTCAGAGCCCATGTCTTACAATCTCTCCACTACAAATACTGTATCTATAACCAAGGTCTGTGTTCTGTATAAACCAGATCACAGAGATTATCCTGCTACTATGACCAAGTAGCCAAAGTTGAGACGAAGTCTAAGGAGCAAATTATTTGAATTGCCAAGGACAGGCTATAGTCATGTGTATTGTGGCTTTATTTGCTCCCAGGAGACAGAAAGATAAAAGGTGACTGAGGATGACAACATTAAAATAGGATCTGGGCAAATTCTTTCCAATGTCATCATGATAGAGAAAGAAATTTGGTGTACAAAGCCACCCCAAGTGGTTTTTGGGGGACTGGAATTCCTCTAACCAGTTTGTAAGTGCACCCTATGGTGCCTGATTCTGTGATATGTAGTTCCAATCTTAGAGCCCTGGGCTGTCTCTGAGGAGTAGCAGAAACCCAGGACTTTTCATCCACTTTCATTATATGTTAAGTTCTCATAGACAGAAACTGGTTGCACTTACAGATGGGCAGGCAACTATTCAACAGTATAATTGTATTTTTGACAAAAAATATATAGCAGTATATGCTAACCTAACAAAATCAGGACATTAATATTTAATTCCATCTTTTTCAGTTAGAGAACTCAAGGAAATTATTTCAAATTGAAAGTCTTGGGCAGGAATTGAAAAATTCAATTTTTAGTTATTGCTTTAGGGTATTAAGACTGCACTGAAATGTAAATGAATGTGTATATATGAAAAGTGTAGCTGTCAGGGCAAGAGCAAAGAGAAATAGACATAAAATAAAACCATGTTTAATATATACCAATAAAGTGAAGTCTTGGTACCATTTTTGTTTTTTGTTTGTTTGTTTGTTTATCAAGTAACTGGCATTAAATGTAGTGAAGATTTTGAATCCAAAACAATAAGACAAACTTCATACTATATAGCCCAACTGTCTAATCTGGCAAAAGTAGAAGATGCAACAGAAGAAATACTATAGGTCATGGTTTCAGACATTATAGATACCACAGTGATCAACCAACTGCGAGAGAGTCATGAACACTGTATATGCCACATGCTTGTAAACAAGTAACAACAGCCTCAAGATTCCATAGATTGCTGGCTACTGTGGCCCAAAAGCCAAAGTTAGGATGTCTAGTTCTTGCCCTGTAGCATCTGACTGCCTCTAGAGACTTCTAGAATGCAACAGGTCTCAGTTGTTTCTGTCACCTATATTTAAAGTCTGTGTTTTGGGAATTTTTTTGTGATGACTTTGTATAACTTTATATAATGATAACTGATATTAGAATCTGCATAGAGGCTCTACATACTATGAGGAACATGAAGTCAGAAGTCTGTGAGCAGAAAGGAAGTGCCTGTGCTATGCTGTGGCTAAGGTATTGACACAGAGATAGATGCCTAAGTCCTCTTGATCTGTGGATTTGATCTTCAACATGAAGAAGGAACTAGTCACTAGGCATTCCAGATTTGTAGGATACAGACTCATCTTGAAATTCACCGGAAACACTGGCCTTGCCTTGAGTTCTGTCAGTACCAATAAAGTCTGGTATGACCAGAAATTGGACCACACTTAATAACTACATCTTGTCCCTTCTTGTAACTCTGTGCATGGGATATTCGGAGACATCAGCATTAGTGAGGTCTGTGAAAGCATAATTATGAACAGAATAAGGAAAATGGCTGTAGTAACAGTTTATTAAACACATACACACACACACACACACATACACACAACGAGAGACAGAGGTTGATGTTCTAATGACTCACCTGTACAGAGGAGATAGACACTCACCCAACAGAAAAGTCTAAAACGCACATGGCAGAGTGACTACAGGATGAAGATTCAGTGAATGTCTATCCTACTGAGTAAGACCAGAGGAAGACTGTGGTGACCCATTTCCTCACATGGAAGTTCCCACTGTGACTTCACTTCCGACATCAGGAACACACAATTTGATTATCAGTACTTAGATGACTGACTCAAACATTTATACATTTCTTTTCACAAGAGCTAATGGATGGGCCTTAATTTTTAGTCTCAATACTGCCGGGACAGAGATTTCATATTCTTTTAAAAGGAAAGAAAACAGGATGGGTGTGTGTATATATATATATATATTCCTACCTTTAGAAACAACCTTTAGATACAATCTCTCTTCTTTAGTCTATTTCAAGGTTTCAGGAATAGCCTGGATGCTTGAACTATATTATAGGTTTACATACATTTGTATTAAATAACAGGCCATATGTTAATAGAAAATTCCTATGCCAACTGACAGGTTGTTTAGATAGCACACACAAATGCATCTAGACTTGTTTAGTAAGTAAATGTTCCTCTACGAATTTATCAGTTCTCATGTATTCTGAACCACTTACCTAGAAGTATAAAAAACATTCAGAGTCTAAGGAATGAAAGACATGAAAGATACATCAGAGACATGTGCTACATTGGCTAATCAAAAGTAACAGAACAAAAATACTCTATTTACTACTTAATACCAATTTAGTTGGAGTAGAATGAGTAGGCTATCTTTGAAGTCATCTTCTCTCATTTGAATAGATTAATTGGTCACATTAATCATGTGCTAATCCTGCCTGGTGAGACTCCAACATCATGGGAACTCATGAGAAAAAAGATAGAAGCAAGAGATAAAACCATGAATGAGTAGGAGGAAGATTTCTACCACAGTCATGAAAGAAACATCTAGAACAGAAACATCCTAGTCACAGTTCACTTGAGAAGAGAGGAAAATTCAGAAAAGGAAACTGGATACCAAAGCATGCTTGAGACAGATGTGAGTCCAGTCTCCGTCTCGGAGACCCCATTTTGTACTAGGTGGTGTTAAATCAACTTACCTGTGCTATAAGCATTTTCAGATTATACTTGGTAATGAAACCTTTGTATACAATTTAGAAAAAATAAAATAACCATCACTGTACTTGGAATGTCACTGAAGTCAAACAGGGAGGTGTTGACATAAATACAGAGGTGTCTACAGATCAAAAGGATGTTTTGCTTCAGTATTCTTTATCTAGTTATCTTCCCACATGTTGAGCACCAGAGGTCAGCTGAACATAGAGGTTGCAACAGACAGTTTGGAGTAAGGGTCTATATGTTTCTTATTCTTATCCAAGATCTTAGAAGTTCAAGCTTAGGATTCCTACCAGGAATGTCTGGGCACACTTTGATTCCTATCCCTTGGAACTCCATCTTGTGCTGTGCATCAGAAAGCCAAAACTCTGGCTGCTAGCTGATTTACTAATCTACAACTTCTACTTTTTAATCTAGCTTTTTCTGAGTTCAGAAGATCTGTGATCACATCTGTGATAAATGCTATCTTCCCATGATGCTTAACAGGTTCCATATCATCACTGTGATGGAAATTTAGTAAATGTATTACTATCATAAGTGGTTGCAATGAAAGAAGACTCTAAGGATGGTGTTCTGGGAATGGGTTTCTGATCTATCTAAATTTCTTACAGAAAAATCACCTAGAAATCTTGGGATGCAGTCACTGAATGAAGCCTTGATCTTGCTCTGACCATTGAGGCAATAAAGCATAGCACAGCACTGCAGTACTTACCATAGACCAAGGAGATATGTTTGCTCAGAGTTAGGCTTCAGGTCTGGCAGGACAAAGTAGGATCCAAGGTGTTGGTTCATTAATCTAGTGAGTAGATGTTCAATCTTGTCTTTCCTATGACATGACCTGATCTGCAGAGAGAGAATGAAGAACAAGGAGTCCATGCAGATTCAAATTACAAACCATCTTTCATCCAGGAATACTTAGACTCAAGGAAAAGACTACAGAAGTCAGAATTAAAGAAGAATCAGAGGAAAGAAAGTATCCGTGGAGACATCTGACTCCAAGGTCTGGACCAAACCTGGGTGCCATTTCTCTGTATGCATCTTTATGTGCAGAGAGGAGGCAACCACACAGCTCTGTGGTATAACTGATAGCACAGAAGTATACAGAAGTCTGGGAGGGAAAGACCAATTCCACAGTGAGGGAAAAGTCCTCTGTGCTTGATCTGGAGACACTGTACCCCTCAGAGATTTCTTCTTTATCGATGATGCGAACATCATATGACAAGTAGAATGCCCTTAGTCCCAACCATGGATCCTATTGGTACCAGAACATGGAGTCATGTTTCATATCCTGAGTACATCTGATTGTCACATGCTGTCCTGCCTTTTGGAGCAATGATTTGGGAGTCTGAATGATGCCAGCACTCACTGCACCTGTGGAAAAGGAGAACATGTGAATGCTTCCCCAATGATGGAAAGGGTTTGTTTCAGTACCTTAGAATGCCACACCAAGACCTGCACAGGACTCGCCTGCCTGCAGGAAACAAAATGCTATACTGCAGGCAGAGTAAATTGAGGTTCATAGCCTAGATTCAGCAAAGGAGAGAGCTCACTACTGACTCTCTGTGTAGCAGAAAGAAAATGAGCTCTGAAGCAAATGACTGCGTTCTCAGTCTACCTACCTGGGCACCAGAGGCTACACCCTTTCCACCAGAGAATCATCTCCAAAATATATGTCCATGAAATTTCTAAATAGAAGTCAATTGTCCAAATTGACTCAAATACTTCTTGACTTTTTTAATAAAGTAGCCTGTGAGTCCATGTATATTATATTCCCACTGAGGTATAATTTCTCATTAATTCATTGGTCTAGAATTATAGCAAACATTCTTGTGGCTTTTGATGCATGTATCTCACATTATCCTTTTCTGTTTGCTTAATTAATTGCAATCCTATCAACATACTCTCCCTGCAATGAATCTCTCTCATGTTCAGTTTTTAAACCTATGGGGAAGACCCATCAGTTTTTAAAGAATTATTTGCTGTTTCTTGTCAATTTATGGCAAACAGAGCACCTATCAACTGTAGCCAGAGAACTTTTATATATAAAGCCAATGAACTGCTTCCCATGTTCCAGGTAAGACCATATCAGAGAATCATACCATGCTGGTGACTGACCTCACATTATGGACTGTGATGGATGCTCAGTATAACAGATCACCTCTTGGCAAAAATCTGTTGACCTACCACATGTTCTCTCAAAATAATTTTTTGGAAATGACTGTTAGAGTATCATTATAAAATAGTATGAATAAAATATGAATGAAAATAATAAGAAAAATTGATGACTCAGTAACAAAGATGGATATGAAGGTCTGGGAAAGACCTGGGTGAGATGGCAGAATCCTACATGGGGACAAGTGATATGATTTATTTGAGGCATAATCCATAGGTAATGTTTCCTTGCCCTAAACAGATAATATTTTAACAGGCATAGATGTAAGTTTTGTGCTTAAAAATGCCCAAGCTGAATTAATTTATAAAATAAAAAATGTAAATTATCAGATATGGAGAAAGACATTACAAAGAATGACTTTTCTAAATTATATAAATGTCCTATATCTTAGTAGGGAGAAAGAAGATGACTACATATACACATATATGTTGCTCAAAAATCAGTTATCTGTTAATCAATAGGTAATATCTTTTATGTTTGATTATATGTCAGTGAAGCTTTTAAATGTCGGACTGGGGATACATGCTAAACTCTCTAGTTCATGTGATAATTTGCCAAGCACATATGTCTCCAATTCTGTTTTTTTCCAGTTCTTCAACTATAAAATGACAAGGCAACAGATGTCCACATCTGCCTTTGCACATAGACAATGATGAAGGAGGCTGTCTATAACTAGAAAATGGACTCAAAAATCTGGATTCATGTCATGTACTACGTATTTTATGCTTATTGAGGTGTTATACATTTGTGAAGATGGTATGATGGCTAATTTCATATGTCAGCTTGGCTAGGTCATGGGTAAGTGCAAGACTTCTAGATGAGTCTGTTTGAATGTTTTTGAATAATAATATTTAAATCAGTAGATCTTATCATTAAATTAAACTAGTAATTGAGTCAATATAGCAAATGAAATAGCCCTTCAGAATATGACTTTTCAGATCAGTGTGTGATTAAAACAAAGAGTCACTCCCTCAGGTGAGGTAGAATGTGTCCATTAGACAGCTGGCAGACACTGGAACAACAGCTTCCCCTTGCTCTTCTGCATCCCTAGCTTATCTGGATTTAGAGACTTTCATAATTACATTAGCTAGTTCATTAAAATTACAGTGATGGATATATGGTTGGTAATAGACAGTCAACAGATAGACGATAGACAAATAAGGTAGACTGATCCTGATGATTCTGTTTCTTTGGATACTTCTGACCAGTGTGACTGGATACTGTTGATTATATTTACAGATGAAAAATACAAATTAAGAACGTGGCCTGCCTTGATGAGCTCGTGTTGGGAAGAGAATAAGAGTTAGATGTACTTACCTCCATAGTTATCTCTCAGGTACATCAATTTCTGTCACTAATTTTATTAGAACTACCAGATAAGAGAGGGATGGAAAAGGTAGCATTCTGATTTGAAGACAGGTATCTTTTTCATGAAGTAAACACTGTAACACACAGTTATAAATATGGGACTTTGACCAGGAATTTAGCTACATTGGGGCATCTATTTGATGTGGTCAAATTATCATACTTACAGCCCTTTTTTTATTATTTATAAAGAAAGCACAATAATATGGTTATGTCTTAACATTTTCTCTGAAAAATTAGTTTCTAAACTGGAGTTTTATAAGTAGAAATATTTTTTTAAAAGTCAATCATCAATAAATGATGATGCTTTTGCTACTTGTTTCTGAGTTGTTTTACATATCTCGACTAAATTGTGTCTGGACACTGCCATGTGCAGTGCATTTACACCTTACAACTACAGAGTGTCTTTCATAGAAGTCATAAGTGATACATCAGTACTTCAGATAACAAGCATTATTCTTCTGTACAACATTATATAATATTATGGAATATTATGAAGTATTATAAAGGATATATTTCTATTTTAACTGCAGCTATAAATTGAAGAACACTATGTTAATTTAATTAAGTCAGATAGAAAAAAAGGCAGATACTGCCTTATTGTACTTATGTGAAGACAAATTGATGTAAGCAATGAACTGAATATTTGTTGCCTGTGTCTGGCAGGTGGGATCAAGTGGGAGGAGCTGACAAAGGTTACAAAGCTTAACTTATGCAGGAGGTACAAGTCTGGAGATCTGATGTAAACCATTGGCCTAAATGCAATATAACATTGCACTATACACTTCACAATGCTTAAGATAGTAAATCTTATCACAGCATATGCTTGCTTCAAAAATGTGTATTCCTTAGACTTATTTGGGATGAGGTTAAAATAATCAGCTGATGCCACACCACCTTGTTCATGGAAGCCTGAGATGGGGAAGCCAGGTTTGGGAGCAGATCTAGAGCAAAGGGTGAGGACGCAGGAAGCAGTAAGTGTTGAGAAAAGAAATATCAGGTAGTTGGTTAGTGAATACGAGGCCAGGAAGGCTGTTTCCACCTCAGACACATGCACAAGTAAAATGATGTTTACGTTGCACAAATTCTGTGACCATTAAACAGACCATAGATGTATGCAGTCGCAAGTGTCTAAGAAAGGCCTGCTACTTCTCAGGGCCTGAGCACGTTCACTGTCAACCTCCTCATCCTGGTAACCTCCTCATCCTGGTCCCCTCCTGAGCAAGATGACGGATGTGTTTGTACAGAGTGCTGACAATCAGGCAGGGCTGTGCTGTGCTGCTTGCTAAGAGGAACAGTGCAGACTCCTTTGGCTCCAGGGAGTTCAGATTCAATTCAGAATGCTAGTTACAAAATTGTTGTGTTGTAAATTGAATATAAAGCATATTTCTTCTTTCTTTCCCCTCTTTATTGTAGTATTGAACTGGGGACCTGGTACCAAAGCACAGAGAAGTGTCCAGAGAGAAGGGAACATTTCATAGTTGCTAGGTGTTCTTTGACTTTGATGTTTCAGGTTTGCATGACTGGATTTTACAGGGCCTAGGAGTCAGAAGACAGAGCCTCCTCAGTGGCTAGCTTGCAAAACAAAGGGCAAAAGCTTGCAAATTGTTCCCATGACTCATCTGCTCCCAGGAGACAAAAGGCCACACAGCAGAGCAGCTTTCAGCCTGTGATAGCATCACCTTGCTCAGGGTCCAGTACTTCTGGGGGAACTATTTGGAGGTTTGGAGTTGTAGTCTCCTGATAGGCTCTGATATTACTCTCCCTGAAAGACACCTAGTATAGTACAATCTATGGTAAGACATTCTACCAGAGAAGTGGGACCCCCTGACTGTAGCACCCCCTCAAATGAAGATAGTTAGGTTCAGCTTCATTATCCTCTGTTCATATTGTACCACATTTCCTTCCATATTAACTTCACCTCTGTTTGTCATTGCACCTGACCTGACCTTAGTTCCCCACTCTGGCTGCCCCTATACCTTTATCCTCCACTGCCCAAGAAGGAGCAGGAACTTACTCTTTAGAACCTACTAGGGCCCTGATTCCCTCCCTCTTTCGAGAGGTCTATGATTGACTAGGTCCTGGATCTGATCAGACAGCCAGGCATCCTTTTGAGCCTGCTTTCATTGTCACTGTAGGGCTTCCTGCCAAAGTTTGGCATCACAGCAACCCCAAGTGGGTGACACACATCAGTTCTCAAAGTCCTACCTTCTAAGGTAGTGTGCTCATGACGGACTGGCTGAACCAGAAGCAACTAGCAAGCCCTCACCCCTCCTCACACACATTCTTGTGCCTCCCCAGCTTGTCTAACTTAGGGTTGATTTGCAAATCCATCATCATCCTATGGATAAAAAAAAAATTTTGCAGACTAACATTGTGATTCAAAATAAAGCAAATGCTGCCCGTGGCCCCTTTGTAATTAGTAGCTAAATGAAGAGTTAAGCTAGGATAATACAGACAATAAAAATAATGAGTGGTGATCTCAAGGATGTGTACCCAGAAACATACTATTTTACAGCTACTCCTCATTAATCAGACCTAAGCATTGTACTCTTCCCATGTAAATCATTACCAAAATTTAGATAGCACATTTCATAATGAGAGTTATTAGAATCTATATATTCACTTGCAAACTTACAAATGCACAAACTATCCAACTCCATATGCAGTGATTATGGCCGATTTTGCAGGATCTGAGTTTACTCTGAGCTCTCACCGGTGACCCAGGAATGCTTATGAAACATAAACACACCAGAGAGGAACTGCTCCCAAGTCGGCGAGTCTCCTCAAGAAAGAGCTCTCACACACAAACTCTCACTCACAGGCACAATGTCTTCTAATTGGCAAGAAGTGAGATTTTTATCACTCAGCACAGTTAAGTCTGCTTTCGGTTTTATGTAAATTCTGAGAAACTTTGATGATGTTTCCAGCTGCACCAGCTCGCTAAAGATGAGATGATGAAAAATGTGGCAATGGTGACAGTTTTCTTCGCTGAGGGGCTGTGCTGCTGTCTGAACATTGCTATAACATCAGTGTCTTTGTTCCAAAGGCATGCTGGCAAACTTGCCCTTTTGTTCATACACTTAGGGGATTTCATGGTGCCTGACTCTGACTGAGAAATCATAATGGCTCAGAGTACTACAAAAGATACATGGAAACCTGAGATGACCCATAGCACTTCTTCATTCTATTATAGCTAAGGGAATTGTTTGTAGTAATTAATAGTAGCCTACAGCTCTCTGGAAACAGGTGCTAATTTTTGTTTCATAAACATCATAGTAGATTGCATACATTGCTTTATTTTGAAAGCAAGGGCAAGAAAGTAATACTATTTGGTGTCATGGAAAACAACAGTAACTGGAAGCAAGGTCTTGCCACAGCACAGCATCTGTCCAGTCTGGGAAGCACATAGTGCTTCAATCACAGATGCAAAGAATGATGAGCAGTAAATATCTCTGGGAGAAGATGTAACACAGAATCTGTCAATGGGTTTCAGAACATTAACCCAGGGGAGCAGAATTCATGTTTGGGAAGTTGGAGAATCTGTCCATTTGGGACCAGGCATAATATGACCTCCTCTGCATTTCATCTGAGACAGAAGTCAGCATCAGGAAGATGCCATGATAAGTGCCAGGCTTCTCACATCTACCAAACAGTTACAAGAGATGTCCCCATGAGGGATTGTCTGCCACAACT
Source organism: Tokudaia tokunoshimensis (assembly GCA_036184795.1). NCBI lineage: Eukaryota > Metazoa > Chordata > Mammalia > Rodentia > Muridae > Tokudaia > Tokudaia tokunoshimensis. The sequence continues at coordinate 62,479,037 of BTHU01000002.1, read as the reverse complement.
TGCCTGTTAGAATACCACTTGCTACTTGGTGAGGATAGGCTGCCCTGCTCTAGGCTGGGCTGCTTTGGGCCATATACCCGGGCAGGCATAGTTCCTCTCTTCTCCTGGAAGGCAGATGTTTGTCTCCCTATCTCTATCCTATCACAGTCTCTCCTTCTCCCTAACCAATCTCTATATGCATGCCACCCTAGTCCTGCAACACATTCTCCATTCTCCTCTCCAAACTCAGAGATCCTTAATTGCATGACTGAACTTGACAGCTCTTTGCTGGGCATTTATTATGTGACTTTCTAGTAGAGAAAATCATTAAACAGTGCTGTTCTTAATCCTCCATAATGCAGGTAGCCAGCTATAAATTCTTCACTAGAAACATTGGAAGCTTTTTGGTGTAACCTAATCTTGTCTGTTATGTACTTTCCCCAGCTAGACTGATGAACCAAGCATGCATGTGCAAAATATATATGTTCCTTCCCCAGAATGTTGGAAATGTACCTTCCTTAACCTCACTTTTGACACTGGAAGGAAAAAAGTCATAGAGAATTAGCATATTCCTTTTGAGATTTTAGTGAAAAGCATGACACAAGCTCGGATAATCTTAGGCAGGGAAATGGTAAAGAAAATCTAGAACGAGTTACCAAATTCCTCCACTTATCCTCACTGCAGACAGGTTTTGTTCATAGATAGCCCTGATCAATTCTCTCAAGAAAGAGACCTTTCTGGATCATCTTTACCAGGTGTCTATTGATCATTTTACACTGAAATTAGCCACAGTGGCTACTCTATACTTTTGTGGTGTTTGCTGTCTTTTCATCCATTCTGTCTATTCTAGAATTCTTTTGGCTTTTTCAACTAATGACAATCCAATTCTTATTTCACCATATGTGAGTTGACAGGTAGAACATACAGGTGATTAAGTTTCTTTGACTTTTTCTTTGATACTATAGCTGAACATAAGCTATTCTTATACTCTATGTTCACTGAACAAGGAAGGGGAGTCCTGCCTGGATTAATGTAGGATTAACAGTTAGACAGGTACACTTCAGAAAACAGTTTCTAAGCACTGGCTTTCTTACACATGCTACTTCTGATAAATTATTTAGAGTGTTAAGTTCTTTAAATATGTCTGCTTAACTGTCATTAAGATTTTAGTAGTACATTGTATAAAAAAAGAATTTAGATACTTTTAAGCAATCCATTTTTAAAATTTTAAATGCAAATAATCTATAGATATTTCAATGAGAATTATCGAAGATGAGCAATCACTTATTGATAGGCAACTTACCCAGAAATAGTAGCCTGGCAGCATGGGAGGAAAATTCTACCCTAATTTTTCATGGTTATAAGCCAAATAAAGCTCTCTCAAACACATCCTATTTTAACAGATTTTAAAATCTTATGCATACAAAACTCATTAAAACCTTTCATAACAGAAGCTGATGTAACTGATGGAGATTTTGGTGGTATAAAATGACAGTTTCTATTCAAAATCATAAAAACACAGACCATTGGTATAAAGCTCACTGAGGAAAAAGTATATTTCTCTGCCTTAAAGGGAATACCCAGTAATGTTTTGTTTCAATTAGATCTAACTTCTAAATGACCAGTCAAGCTTGAACTGTAAAATGCAACAGTATAATAGCTTGGAAATGTATTAGCCACCAGGAAGAAATAACTATTACATTTCAGATGGAAGGAAGCCAAGATAGTAACAAAAAATGTCTGAAATATAAATGCCTGACTCATTCTAAACCTGCAAAGTGGCTTCGTCCAGCTGTTTTCCTCCAGGGAAGCTAATGAGACAAGAAGGAAATATAAAGACCAGAGATGAACCTCCAACTGTGAGAGTCTTCTGGGAGGACTTTTTTAGAAGCCTCATTGTAAGAAGAGAGGTGAGCCTAAGCCTATAGTGAGAAAACAGGGCAGGAAAATGGTGTAAGTTCTGTTTCATTTGACTTGACACTTGCATTGAAATAATCTAGCTGAATTTTTTAATGAGAAAATCAACTGTAGGTTTACTGATAGCAGTTCCATCAGCTGAGAAGACAGCAAGAAAGTATTATATATATACATATACATATACATATACATATATATATATATATATATGTATATATATGAGCCAGACTGTAAGATTTCTTTAAATTCTTTACATTTTTTAATTGGATATTTCATTTATTTACATTTCAAATGTTATCCCCTTTCCAGGTTTCCCCTTCAGAAATCCACTATCCCATCCTCCTTCTCCCTACTTCTATAAGGGTGCTCTCAATCACCCACCCACCCACTCCTGCCTCCCCAAGCTGGCATTCCCCTACACTGGGGCATTGAGCCTTCACAGGACCAAGGGTCTCTCCTCCCATTGATGCCCAAAATACCATCCTCTGCTACATATGAGGCTGGAGCCATGGGTCCCTCCATGTGTACTCTTTGGTTGGTGGTTTAGTCCCTGGGAGCTCTGGGGGGGGGAGGGCGCAGTGTCTGGCTAGTTGATATTGTTGTTCTTCCTATGGGTTGCAATCCTATTCAGTTCCTTCAGTCCTTTCTCTAACTCCTCCATTGGAGAGCCCACTCTCAGTCCAATGATTGGCTGCTAGCATTCACCACTGTATTTGTCAGGCTTTGGCAGAGCCTCTCAGGAGACACTGAATCCATTCTGCCTTGCTGATGGACCCCTAGCCTTAGAACATAAAGAAATACATGTGTGTTGCTTATGAATTGTTTGATCCTTGGTATATTGTTGTTATATTCCAAATGGAACAGGCAGTAACAACGTGATTAGTTTATATACAGGGTACAAATTACTCAATAGGTGAACCAAGAATGTTAAACAAATTTTGTAAACATATCTTATGCAAGCATACAGGGAGATGAAAGAGTACATAGGACTGTGTAGAGTTAAATTATTAGAGGTCACAGCAATAGCATATCAAATATATTTGCATTCCACATTTCTAGGTATTTTGATGTAGAAGAAAATGTTATCAGTGTGTAAGGTTAAAATACTCAAAGAATATTTTTCCTAATAGGAACTACAAAAATGGATCTTATCTTTAAATTTCCCTTTTTATTTATCTGGGACATTTTAGCTAGTAAGTTTATAATCTGGATAATGCCTACAATTTTTTTTCAAGATGTATGTGAAATTTCTATGTAGCCCATCAAATTAAAAAATGATGAAATTCAAACCGAGGGATTCTGCTCATTGCCGTAGGCAATTCTCCTGCTTGTCTAGCCCTGTCCCATTATCTAGCCAGAGAGATGGTTTTTCTTGTCTTCCTCAACAAATCATTCACTGGATGCTGGCTGATGCAGGAGAGCCCAGAACAAAAGACTGAGCACACTATCAAGGACCCATAAAAAATAGAAAGATGCCTTCCACCGTAATATTACCACCAATAACATTTAACTCCAGAAAGTTGTTGCCAGATATTACATTCAGTGTGTCTGTGTGTGTGTGTGTGTGTGTGTGTGTGTGTGTGTGTGTGTGTGATGGTTAACCAATTGTGTAGCACTTTCCTCTTAGTAGAATTATGCATTCTCACCTGGAGGAATGAAGGAGACACATGCTACTCATGAAGCTAATGATATTTATAAAATACAGAAAACTCTGACATCTGGAGGTCTCACAAGGCCCTGTCCCAGATTAAGAAATTACTGATGATCAGAGAGAAGAGACTCTTTGGCTTGCAGAGCACTTCAGCTATACAGCTTTGTGATGGTTTGAATATGTTTGGCTCAGGGAGTAGCACTATTATGAGGTGTGGCCTTGTTTAAAGAAGTGTGACACTGTAGGGGAAAGCTTTGAGACCCTCCTCCTAGTTGTGTTAGGAGTCAATCTTCTGATTGTCTTCAGAACAAGATATAGAACTCTCAGCTCCTCTAGGGCCAAGCCTGCCTGGATGCTGCCATGCTTCTGCCTTGATGATAATGAACCTCTGAACCTGTAAGTCACACCAGTTAAATATTGCCCTTTATAAGAGCTGCCTTGGTCATGGTGTCTCTTCCCAGCAATGGAAACCCTAAGTAAGACAGGCTTTTATGTGTGGTCACCCACTCTATTGTACCCTTTTAGATGCAGCTGCTGTCTTTGAGTCACTATGCTCCTGCAACTGTTTCTATAAGTAACTCCAATAAACTTATTGATTCACCAAATGTGCCATGAGTGGATCATTTCCTTGGTCTGCTATCTCTGCTATATCTGAGCTAATAGACAACTGTTCAAATTCCTTCATGAAAATTTACACCACACCAATCTTTTCTGGAGTGAAACTCATCTTTAGTGATTGAGACTGTCTTTCTAAATTATTGGTAAACTATTCTTTAATTTTTATAATGAGATTTTCATATAAATTACAAAATAATATAAAACTATAATAATTAAATATCTTTTAGTTGTTGTAATAAAGAGATATATAGAATTCACCATTGAAACTATTTTCCTTGATGTTAATTTTAACCACTTTTAAATATACAGTCCAGAAGCATTAAAAACACCCATACTGTTATGTACTTATCATAACCACTCATCTTCCCCACTTCTTCATGTTCTCAGAGGGAAACTTTATACTCATTAAGTGCAAACTGCCCATTCTCTCTGCTCCAGTTCTCAAGATGTTGCCGTTCTACTTGGAGTCATTGTCATGCAACGTTTGTCATTTTTGTTGTGTTTTGTTTTGTTTTTCTGGCTACCTACTTATGACGTAATGTTTTCAAGATTAATCTGTGCACCTATCTGTATCAAAAGCTTATTTTTCTCAGGGTAGATAATATTCTATTATGTGTGTGTGCGCATGTATGTGTATGTGAGTGTGTGTGTGTGTGTGTGTGTGTGTGTGTGTGTGGGTGGGTGGGTGTGTGTGTGGGTGTGTTTTGTGTGTGTGTGTGTGTGTGTGTGTGTGTGTGTAATGATTTACCCATGCTCCCATGGACAGACATTGCTCCCACCTTTCAGTTGTCCTGTTGGAATGCACTGCTGTCCTAGTATCTCTTCTAGTCCAGCACTCACTCCTTTGCACAGGTATATCCAAAAGTTGAATTGATGGACCACAGAGTAATTTTATGCTTAAGGTTTTGAAGAACTTCCGTATTCTTTCCCACAGTGAGTGGTCAAACTATTTTAATCTCCCATCAGCATCACACACACAAAAATATGATTTTTCTACATACTTCTCAACAATTCTTGTATAGTTTCTTTTTCTAAATAGCCATAATAAGCAAAAGGTTTGAATTTTTAAATTTTCTGTTTTAAACTGAAAATAGGTTATTTTCTTATACAATATTTCCTGAACACAGTTTTCCCTCCCTCCACTACTCCCAACTCCCCACCTATCCTCTACCCAGATCCCCTCTCCCTCCATTTTCTTTACAGAATGTGAATATATGGTGGGATTCTACTCACTTTTGATACTATTTTTATTTTATTGAATTAGCCAAAACATTAGTCTCCACAATTAAAGGAAGTTACTTTTAATTGTAAAATTCTGTGACTAAATAACTTTTCTACTCAAAGCTCAAATAAGTTTTCTATTATTTACATAAGCCCAGTCTTTTATTTTACATATCAATCCAGTCATTTACTCCTTTTGATTATGAATCAGCAACTTGTGACCTAGTCCCTCGATTCTTTTTTTTTATTTTCTAAGTTTTTTTTTTATTTACATTCAAAATCATTTCCCCTTTCCCGTTTCCTCCCTCCCCAAAAGTCCCATAAGCCCCCTTCCCTCCCTCTTTTCCCCATTCAACCCCCTCTTGCTTCTCTGTCCTGGCATTCCCCTACATCCAGTCTTTCCAGGACCAGGGGTCTCTCCTTCTATCTTCTTAGAAATCTATTGATATGTGAATTGTGCCTAGGGTATTCCGAGATTCTGGGTTAATATCCCCTTATCAGTGACTGCATACCATGTGTGTTCTTTTGTGATTCGGTTACCTCACTAAGGATGATATTTTCAAGTTCTGACCATTTGCCTAGGAATTTGGTGAATTCATTATTTTTAATTGCAGAGTAGTATTCCATTGTGTAAATATACCACATCTTCTGAGACATCAAGCACACACTTTCTTTTAACATTGCAAAAGAATTCAGAGATCCAAATTCTTATATAATACCTCTGTTAAGCACAGATAATAAGATAACTGGGTATGATCCTGTTCTGACATTACTATTTCTACCACACATGAACCTGGACTCTCTGTGTCCCAGGATAACTTTGAAGTCAGAAATCGTAAAAAAGAAAACTTCAAGATTTAGCTGCACTAATGCCTGCAGTGGTAGATCAGATGATACAGAGTGTGTTTTAAAAACAGGTTCTTTATGAATTTAACATCCCCAACCCTGATGCCCCACAGCCCACTGGAGACCAGCTCCATGTAAGGTAAAAATTCTGTGGCCAAACGCTGACAAAAACCTCATTTAAAATGAAATTGTACAGTGCTCAGCCTCAGGGACTTACAGATAATCATTAAGAATAATGTCTCAGGGATGGCAAAAATAGCATGAATTCATCAAAGCTTTTTAAATAAGCTATTATAAGGGTCCTATAAAGGACACGAATTAGCCAGAAAAATAATGCTTTTCCTTAAATTTTTGAAAAATGAATCATTCTCTTAGAGAGCTTTTATAAACCCATGGAAGTGTGGAGTTTCTTTCAAAGCAAGTGGCTATTTACTTCCTTCAACAAGGGTACAAATTGGAAGCTGTAACACAAATTCTGAAGACTTTTATTGATTTCTGTAGCTTGACTCATTAAGCGCTTGGGTCATGATTCCCAAGATTTCTTGAATTGCTTGTTATTCAGTCAGTTATTGAAAATATTTATCAAATGAAGGAGCAAATTATATAGTACAAGCAATGGCAGTCTTCAGTGGGTCTTGTGTAGTGTGGACTAATTTCACTTTCCATCTTTGAGTTTGTGTATGTCCAGAGCATACCTAGGGGACGATATTCATCTTGAAATTCAATAAGAAGTTTAAGAGCTTGGGAAAAATCCAAATGGGAAATGAACAATTGGAAAAAGACTGAAACTGAATAGCAGAAGCCTGAGGCTAGGAGCAGTGAGTGAAATGCTATTCCAATACAATGGTAGAAGTGAAATGATAAAATGAATTGAATCAGAATTCTCAATGGATATTCCCCTTTACAAATAACTAAAACTAGAGAAGAGAGATTTATAGAAGACAGGATTCATAAGTCAGGAATGGATTGCTTTCTTTCTGTTTCCCACACTCAGTAAAGAACATTTGTAACTACAACATCCTAGTGCTGTCATGCAATTGGGCAGAGCTCACCCAGGACACTTGTGTCACTTTAATCTTTATGCATCTTTTGCTCCATCTTATGCAAATAACATAAACACAGCTTAATTGTTTTTATTTATTTATAATTACAAAATTATATTGTGAGAACCCTGTCAGAAACCCCAGGCCAACTCCCCACGACCAAGCGGGGACACAGCCGGACAGGAACTTTTCATTCTGCCCATGAATGCCTGGGGTAAGGACAGATATGGAAATGGGCTAAACAGTGAACTACCCTGCCTAGGGTGAGGACAGAGAGGGAAGTGACTCAGCAAAAAGACAATGCCAGGAAATACCATGAATACCACAAGGTGGGCAGGACAGGACCAAATGACAGAGACAACCTCCCCATTCGAGTTGAACAATAATTTTAAATGTTGCTCAGGGTAACCAATCGCAGTCGTCCAACTCAGGCGACCGCTGAACTCCCAGCCAAAATGTTTATAAAAAGGGTATGCTTTGTGAGCTCAGGGTCTCCTCTTGCCTGCATGCTGGGGGACCCCAATGTACATTGGAACATTAAACCTCTTGTGGATTGCAGCGATTCTGGTCTTTGTGGCCTTATTGAGTGGGGGTCTTCCAACGAATATTAACAATATCTTCATAATATGTGAATATTATGTTTCTTTGCTTCAAAATTTCTAACAGAATAGCGATAAATCTAAGAGAAAGATATGACTAGAAAATCTTTGAGAACCAATATTTTAAAATGTCATTTTTGTCACATATTTTCAATTTTTTCAGATATGTGTATATTGTGTGATGAGCATATTTATTTTCATGTTTTCTTTCTCTCCCTTTCTGGTTTCCACTGGTGTATATTATTTGTTCCTCTAGATAGATTCAGTTCTACTTTAATTTCATGTATACATATATCATTTTATATAATTACTAATAAATTCTAAGGACTACAAATAGAAAATATTCAATTCTTATCTTCCTACAATTGCTCTAAGCCACTGAACATCTACATGATTTAATTAACTCCAGTTGCACCTATTTTCTTGTAAATGACATAACTGTTCTTTGTTGCTAAAAAATATATCCATTCTGTGTGTGCAACACATTTCTAAATAATTAATTTGTGAGAAGTGACAAATTACATGCTGCTTCATGCATGTGGACATCAGAGAATGACTTGCAGAAGTCAGTTTTTCCTTCCATCATGTGCATCCCAGGGATTGAAGTCACATCTTCAAGCTTATCAGCAAACACTCTTACCTGATAAGACACCTCACTATCCTCTATATTACAAATTCTTTATCCATTCTCCTGTTAATGGACAATTAGCTTGGTTCCATAATGTATCTTCTGTGACCTACACTGCCACAAACATTGAAACCCAAGTACTGTGTGAGTTCTGTCCACTGAGTGGTAGGGCCAGCCCTGGGAGTTTTTTCTTTTGGTCTCATTTCACTCTGTAGCCAAGGCTAGCCTGGAACTTGCCACAACCCTCTTGCCTTAACTTCTCAAGTGCTAGGATGACAGGTGTGACATCATGCTTGCCAGGTCTGTGCAAAACCCAACCCCTTACCTTTGCAGTCCCTGAATTAACTCCCGCATCAACTCAGCAACGTGTTCACTGTGCATCCACAGAAACCAGATGGGGTAACACACAGCTGCCGTCCCACACTTGGGAAGCAGAGGCAGAAAGCAGGGGTGCAAGGTCATCCTTAGCTATAACCAATTGGAGACCAGCCTGGGCTACATGAGACTTTCTCAGAAGAGAATCTGTAAATATCTTTGTGATTCCCCATCCTCTTCTCTCCAACAGCCACTATCACCCCCACCATGGATGGTGTGTGAACTGTACTGTAAGGCTTGGGGGTGCTTTCAAGGTGCCCTCCCTAGCCCGACTCTGTTCTCCTCAAGCCATGCCAGCAAGTCCCCTGTCCAGCCCCACAACCAACCTCAGTGCAATAGGCCCTTCCCATGGGGTCCCTTGGCAAGGTACTGTTTCTGCAGCCCCTTGTCTCTCACCCCTAGCTCCTCTCTCCAGTGGTTAAAACTCCCATCACACATCCTCCCTCCCAATCTTGTTTTTATTGTTGAATTCATTCTGTAAACTACAAACCTCGTGTGTCGTACTCATCAGGACTTGGGATCCCGGATCCTCAGCCAATGTGGTCTGGTGTTTGACAATCCAAGTACAGTGTCCTCTTGGCACCAATCAAGGGACCTGTTCTTCCAGTGCAGGTCGGCAAATGTATGCAGCCTAGGTCCCTGCTCCACCTGTCCCAGCCCGTCTTTTTGAGATCTGTATTAAATCTCTAATAATAAGAAAAAAAAATAAAGAAACCCAGGTACTTTTCTGATATGTTGACTTGAGTGAATACTTAGGAATGGTAATGGCTGGGTCATATGGTAGCACTATTTTTTTTAAATCTCTATAAATATTTCCATATATTTTTAATAGAAATTTTTGTAAATAAAAAGACTCTTATAATACAACATAAAACAAAAATTCTGCAAGTCTCACTTTCCCCAACTGCCTCCATGATTATACATAATACTAGAAGTCAAACATTTGCTTTTGGCTCTAATCAAGTATGGCCAACGTGATGAAGAATGACTATTCACTAAGTAAGAAGTCAACTTAACACACACACACACACACACACACACACACACACACACAACTAGCACTGTGTAATATAGCTATAAAATAGGACTTACAAGATAAGTGTAATGGCAAAAAGTAAAATATATTCAGTATCTACCCACTCTAAATTGTGTAGATATATTTGGGAAAATATATACTATAAAGAAACTGCCAAAAAAGAATTCATCCCTAAGCCCCCTACATATTTATAGAGACACTGAGTGGTAAAATGCCAAGGACCAGCCTCTGCTTGGAGAGGGGTTTGGAAGAAGAGGTGTCTAGGTGCAGCAAAAAGAAATGACTCAGGCCTCACCTCTAAACGTGGGTGGAACTGGAAAATATCATCCTAAATGAGGTAACCCAATCACAAAAGAATACACATTGTAAACACTTACTGATAAGTGGATATTAGCCAAGAAGCTTGGAATACCTAAGACACAATTCACATATCACATGATACCCAAGAAGAAGGAAGAACAAAGTATGGATACTCTGGTCCTTCTTAGAAGGGGGAACAAAATACCCACAGAAGGAGATACAGAGACAAAGTGTGGAGCAAAGTCTGAGGGAAAGACCATCCAGAGACTACCCCACCTAATGATCCATCCCATATAGAGTTACAAAACCCAGACACTATTATTGATGCCCTTGGAGCTGGATGTAGCTGTCACCTGGGAGGCTCTACTAGTGCATGACAAATACAGAGGGGGACACTCTCAGCCAACCATTGAACTGAGCACAGTGTCCCCAATGGGGGAGCTAAAGAAAGAACCCAAGGAGCTGAGGGGGTTTGCAGTGCCATAGGAGGAATGATATGAGCCACCCAATACTCCCAGAGCTCCCAGGGGAAAAAATTTCAACCAGGCAGTACTCATGGAGTTACCCATGGCTCCAGATGCATAGGCAGCAGAGGATGGCCTTGTTGGACATCAAAGGGAGGAGAGGCCCTTGGTCCTGGAAAAGCTCAATGCAGCAGTGTAGGGGAATACCAGGACAGGGAAGAGGGAGGGGGTTGATTAGGGAACAGGGGGAGGAGAGATGGTTTATGGGACTTTTGTGTGTGGGAGGGAACCAGGAAAGGGGAAATCATTTGAAATGTAAATAAAAAATATATCTAATAACAAAATAAAATAAAGAGTAAATTTAATTTGATTCTTTATTTAGTTTGAATATGGCCCAGAATAGCTACTTGAGCCCCACTGCTTTAAAATAGCTAGTCTAACTATCTAGAAATTGACTGAGTTGTATAGATTTTGGAGACTGGAAAAGTATTTTAGTGATCTTTTTAAAGTAGCAGTATGATGTGTATGTGTATTAATTAAAATAAAGTAATTTTATTTCAAATAAAAAAAAAGAAATGACTCAAAGTCAAATCATGGGTTAAAGCTATGCTTAGCTTGAGACAGCTTTCCCAGCCTGCTTTCTCTCTGATTTGGTTTCTTGGGAGATCTCCAGACAGCTCTGTTCAGTTTGAGACTGCTCTCCAAACAGTTCTCTCTTGTCATTCTACAAAATTCTCTGGATAGCTCATCTCCTGCAAATCATAAACCTAGTCTTTTATTTTACATATCAATTCAGTCATTTACTTCTTTTGTTATGAATCAGCATCCTGTGACCCAGCCCCTTGATTCTTAGGATAAAGCAAGCACACATTTTCTTTTAACATTGTAAAAATATTCGGAGATCTACCTGCCTCTCTTAAGCACAGATTATAAACTAACTGGGTAGAACCCTGTCTACCACACCTGGGCCTGGACTTGCTGTGTCCCAGGCTGACCTTGAACTCAGGAATCTACCTGCCTTTGTATCTCCCTGTCTTTGTCTCTTTCTGACAAAATGGCTCATTAATGCAGCTGTCTTTGTTCCTAAAGATTCATGAAGCCTCTCATAATTCATATTGCGTACATATTTTTTGAAAAATGGTATAGTTTTGAAAACATGTTCTTAGAGTTCTTTTCTACTGCCTTAAGGGATGTCCTGAAGGCCCCAGCATTTACCATTTTGCTACAACATTAGCCACACTTTTGTCTCCCAGACTCATGTTGTCTCTGATTACCATGGAGTCATTAACATTAACAGGGAGGACATTCCTCAGAGGAATATGAAAATATGTACATTATACAAACAAACCTCATGCCCATAGTGGCCATCGACACTTGTGAGGCCCATGCCTGCTGCCCCTGTCCCAGGGGCAGGAACCAAGTTACTCTATTGAAAGACCCCCGGAGTGGGGAGATTCTCACTCAAGTCTCAGGATAACGTGACCACCCCCCCCCAAGAACTCATGAGAGACCGTTCTTGCTGTAATCACATGAGGTTTAATTCCAGTGCACTGGGGCTGAGACTCATATCCCACACAGGGGTAGAGGAGTTCGACCCCGAGTAGTGGGAAGAAAAGGTATTTAAAGGAAAAACTCACAACTCAAGGGAGGAGGGAGTACGTCATAGGAAAAATACCTAAAATACCAAGGAAAATAACAAGGGGAAACTCCCAGTTACTCATGATTGTTAAAAAGGTTCTATTTTAACTTTTGTGGCCAGCTAGTTCCTGGAACAAAGTCATCCTAACCTTGTGGCCATAAATTCTTTATGGTCAGCCAGTTCCTGGAATAGAAGAATAGAATTGCTGAACTGACTGAACTACATTTTTGGCTCTACTCTACTTGCTAGGGGTCTTTTACTTTTTCTGCTAGGGGCCAGGGTCTTTCACTAACTCCATCAAGGCCATGCCAGACATGGCAGTTGAACATTTAACACTGACTTATTGTAGAATGTATACAGACAAGAGTATCTCAAGGTCTGAAGAAGGGTTACAGCCAAACTTGGGAGGCCACCTTGCTCAAGCATGAAACTTCCTTCACTTGAAAAACTCTCATTTAGGAGTCTAGCTTAATGAACAATTACGTGCTTTGCATTTACTTGCAATACTACTTTATTTCATAAGCATAAGAACAGTATACTTTCCTTCAGGTAAAGCCCACTAGCTATCCTGATAACCATTGCAATCAACAAGTTATTCTAGAATGAACTACTGGTGATGAGGGTCCTGTTAAATCCCCTTCACTGAACAGTAGTAATTATTCCTCTTAAGATCATGTGTGTACAATGAATTTATGTGCTTACATGAATTTCAGCAAATTATCTATATCCATACCACAATCTGGGTAATTCTTTGAAATTACTGTTGGGGGGCATTCACCAGAGAAGACTGCTCAGATATGGGCTTAATCCAATAGAAAGTTTTATTAGCTCTCAGGTGACTAGACTGGGTGTGGTGGTTTGAATAGGGTTGGCCCTATTAGGAGGTGTATCCTTACTGGAAAAAATATGTCACTGTAGGCTTTTGAGGTTTCTTAGGCTCACACTCTACCCATCGAGGAAGACAGTGTCCTCCTGGCTCTTTTTGGAAGATAAGTCTCTTCCTGGCTGCCTTTGGATCAAGATGTAGAACTCTCATCTCCTTCTCCAGCACCAAGTAGGCTTGGAAGATGCCATGCTTCACATTGTGATGACAATGGACTAAACTTATAAAACTGTAAGCCAGTCCTATTAATTTTTTTTTTTAAATAGGAAAGTTGCCATGGTCATTGTGTCTCTTCCCAGCAAGAAAATCCTAACTTAGACACTGGGTATTTGGAATCCCAGTGTAGCCTGAGTCTTTTCCCAAGATGAACTTTTAAGCACAAAAACTATGTTCTGGGTTGACATGCTTCAGTTAACAAGAAGAGTTAGCCAGAAGCAAAACTAAAGAAACTAGAAAGCAAGATTAGTACATTTTGAGAATTTCCAAGAACTATGTGGACTTTGAGAGATTAGGTCTTTGTTTTACTTTTGACAGGTGCTGCTATCTATGCACTGATCTTTACAGCCTGAATGGTATTTCCACCATGGAGTCAATTGTGCTAAGGCCTGGGCTCTGTTATAATAACTGAACAATTTTCTTGTTTTCTAGAGTGATTTTATGGGTTTGAAAGAGGTTTGGTTTATAACTTTATTCTTCTACCACAACCCTGGCTGGAAACATAACAGCATCCTCTAATGCCAATGGAGAAGAGATTGTCAAAACTGCAGGTGGGAGACTGGTTTCCAGCTGTCATAAAGCCTTTCTGAAGGATAGCTTTGAAATATAAGTAATTTGTCCTGTCTAGCATGCTCTGTGATTGTTTGTCTTATATTCTAGCATAGTCACTAGAAGAGGCATGACTTTTTAAAAAAGCTGTGTGTCCTGTACAACCTCCAGTTCTGTAAGATGTCAAATTTTTGGAACAAAGACATCCTTAGAAAATGTGCTATTATATCCTTGACAAAAGTATAATCAGAACACCTGGCCAGCTATGAAACATTGAGCATCTACCTGGCATGTAAGTGATGTCCAGTTCAATCTTTATATTAGTACTTTAAAGTAGAAGTTATCATCTGTATGCTATAGATAGTAGAAATTAGGTTAATTTTAGTCAGTACCTAAGGTTTGATGTGAGAAGAGACTACCATGGTAACGGGTAATGGAATGGGCCAAAAACTGAGGCGACCTTTTAATCAGAATCCAAAAGAAGAAAAGGAGGGTAAAGAATAAGGGAAGTGAAAAGGAGACTTTATTAAGATAAAGCTAGAATTTTATTCCCAGACGAAAGGAACCAATAATTTCTGTCATTAAAGAAGAGAGACAAAGAAGCCTTGAAGTCAGCAGTATATAAAGACAGAAGAGTTCTGAGGCAGGAATTACCAGCATGATGGAACAGACCTAGAGTGAAGACTTGGTGCTCTATGGACACTGCCAGCTATCCTGCTTGACTGTCATTTCTACACACTGAGTTATCTTTGCAGTGCTATGGGTAAAGTTGTTCACATAATGGCACATGGATGGTGAGTTAGGAAGGCTAAACACTATATAGGAGAAGAAAGAAGCAAAACACAGAACTTCACATGGAAACTCTGCTACTTTCCTTTGTGGCTGACTCACCAGTCTGCTTAGTGATCACAAAGGCCGTTGTCATCTGAGAGAAGTAGCGAGTCTCAGAGCTGAGATCTTTAAAGTCAGGAATCACTCTTGGGTGCTTCAGAGAAGCTTATGCTCAGTGATGAGATGAATGCGAGTCCAGAGCCTCTATTGACTATGAATCTGAAGAAAACCCAAAGCTTTAGGTCTGAGTTACAAATAAAGAAAATGTTACAAGGCATGACTTTTGCTCAAGAGCAATCATTAGCAGCATCTTTCTCATTTCAAATAGACACCACCATAGTGATAAATTATATAGTCAGCCTATGAGTATGAAAGAACATATTGCCTCCATACTTTGCTTCTGTTCCTCATCACCCAGAAACTCTTCCTAAAGAGATTAGTAACTTCATAGTATGAAGGAGAGTTGCCTGAAACTGGATCAAACTACAATATATATGTATAACCTTTTGACTGGTTCTTGTGCAAACCATGACCCATACAGAATATCAACCATACTTTCTGCTCCTGGATCATTGTTTGACACCATTTCTGAGGTCATGTGAACAAATATCTAATCACTTCAGTTAAAGAAAAAATGGCAGATCAGAGTACCGATATCATCAAATTCCAACTTGGTGAAACAATGAGTTTTATTAGGCTTAGTTACATGAGCACAGGTAAGGGATTGCATGCATGACCATGAGTGAGATGTTATAGACAGGAGCAAAGTGATTCAAAGATAAGTCATCATTAAAGCCTACCCCCACTCTCAAAACCTGAAAACCTCACTGCACAACTTAACAGGCAGATCAATAGGCTTTGGCAGCCATTGTATAAACATCCTCCCTGTCATAAAAGCAGGCTCAAGCTTCTGCTGTCATCTACTGCTCTAAACCAACCTTCCTTATAAATCTTCAGACTTCAATGCTCATATCTACCTCCTTTCTGAGAAATACTCAACTATTTTCAATATCCCCGTGAAAATCCTTCACTTCCTCTCTAGAAAGCCTGTCTCCATTCACAAATGGGAAGTCTTGTCTTGCTGAATGGGAAGAAATACCATCTGAGACCAGAGTGAGTGCAAAGTTTCCTACATGGTTCTGTAGTCATTACTATGACTTACATTCACCCCAGTGTTGTATTCATAGCAACATTCTATGGTGCCTATGAACATTTCCCAAATATCATGACTCTACTTTCCTCTATTTCTATTTACTTTCTTATTTTATTAATCATTCCATTTGTCTACATCTCAAATGATATCCCACTTCATAGTTACCACTCCAGAAATTCCTCATCCCACATCCACCCTCTCCTCCCTCCTATTTTCCTCTATGAGGGTGCTCCCCTATCCACTCACCCTCTTCCACCCCACTGCTCCAGCATCCCCCTATTCTGGAGCATCAAACTTCCTCAGAACCAAAGGCCTCCCCTCCCATTGATGTCAAACAAGGCCATTCTCTGCTATATATGTATCTGGAACCATGGATACTACTTGGCTGGTGGTCTAGTCCCTGGGAGCACTAGGTGGTCCTGCCAGCTTACATTGTTCTTCCTACGGATTACAACCCCCTCTCTACTCTTCCAGTCCCCGAGCTCAGTCTGATGGTTGGCTGCAAACATCCACATCCGCATTGGGCATTGTTCAGTTCCTGGCAGAATTTCCCAAGGAACACCCACACCATGTTCCTGTCAGCAAGTGCCTCTTAGCAATAGCAACAGTCAGGGTTTGGTACCTGCAGACAGAATGGATCCCCAGGCGGGGCAGTCCTGGCCCTTCCTTCAGTCTCTACTCTACTTTTTGTCCCTGTTTTTCCTTTGGACAGGAACCTTTTTGGGTTACAAACTTTGAGATGGGTGGGTGGCCCCATCCCTCGACTGGGGGGTCATGCCTATCTATTGGAGGTGGTCTCTGGCTATTGGAGTAACTTTCTTACTTCCATTGGAAGTGCCTTCCTCCTAGACCACCTGTCTCCACCTCCTTAGGCAGGAAGGATAGGTGACATCCAGGAAAGATGGGAGAATATTCAGTTTTTGCAGGGACAGAAAAAAAAATCTCTGTAGGGCTGTGGCTACCTGCTGGTATACATAGTGGAGTCTCCTGGCTGAAAAGACTGAATCTTTAGGGTGGAGAACAATCCATCAGGCATCTCTGTTGAGTACTGAAAAAGTCAGCCCTTTCCAAATGAGCTGTATCGTAGAATGAAGCCAGTGACTCCATACCTTTTTCTGGTTCTGTTGGTACCCAATGGTGACAGAATGACCAGAAACTGTGTTACATCTCTATATGACATTCTGTCCCATGTCTGTAACATCATGACTGAGTGTTTGTGTGACTTCAGATTCCATGTTTCCTGTGGAGGAGACAGAGGACAAAAAAGAAAGAAAGAGAGAGAGAGAGAGAGAGAGAGAGAGAGAGAGAGAGAGAGAGAGAGAGAGAGAGAGAGAGAAAGAAAGAAATTTAAGAATTACTCCTATGTAAATGAAGATGAGAATTTTCTGAGTACCTTCTAGACTTATCAACACCCCAAAGACCAAAAGTTACCCAGGGATGGAGAGCATTGTCCATTGTAGGCTGTCCATGGTAGGCTAATGCAGGACCAGAGAGAGAGCTTAGTTAGGCCTTTGGTTCCTAACAAACTAGAAGAGAAGTCCACAATGACACAGTCTGTGCTGCACTCAGAGATGCTAGGATGACCTCATAAGAAAAGAAACCAGAGAGCCATCATGGGTATAATATGCTCCAGTGTAGCCTTATGAGTATCCTCATGTATTCAGTGTGCATTAAACTATACATATGTACCAGAAGTGGTTCTAGAGGAGCAGAAGTATAAAGATGAATCTTTTAAGAATCTGGAATCAGCTTAATAATTTGCCAGCACCTTCAACTACTGAAACCTCTCCAGATACTCTCTCCTGGGAGCTCAGAGAACATTGAAGGCCTGTGGTAGAAACTACATTTCAAACTTAAAGAAGCAAATGCCTTTGATTATCTTGATCCATCAATTGTTACTGGCAATGAATTAGATGACCTGGTGTACAAATTTTCTACAATTTGGGGGAAAAATCAGAAAATTATTTTGCTGGCTTGTTGCTCTTAGTATCACTGGAAAAATTGATGAAGGAAAAGAATGAGCTATATGATAAAATTGAACAGCTCTAGATGCAAATAAACAATCTAAAGGTTTCTAAATGTGCCCTTGAAGAGAATCTTCTCTCCAGCAGACATAGAGCTTGAGTTGCAGAAAATCAAACTGAAGCCCTCATTATAAGTTTGGCTGAATTACAGCAAAAATTTAAGTCTCAGTCCCAGAGGGTGTCAGCAGTTAAAGTAAGGGCATTAAGTGGCAAAGAATGAGATCCTATAACTGGGGATGGGGATGTGTGGGAAGACCCTGTTGAAACTGAGAGCTTTGACTCTTCAGATTCTTAAGGGTTTATCTCACCTGAGGAAGTAGTACCCTCAGCTCTACCCCTTGAAATAATGCCTTTTTTACATGAGAAAATTAACCCCTCAGAGTCTGATAAACCAACAGTGACTTTCTCTGAAGAAAATGCCAGGCAAGACAATACTGATGTCTCTCAAGGCCCACCCATAGTTTCTTCTAGAACTATAACTAGACTCAAGGCAAAACAGGCCCCTAGAGGGGAGATACAAAGGGTAGTCCATTAGGAAATGTGCTACACTACTAAGGAGCTTAATGAGTTTGCTAATTCATTCAAGTAGAAGTCTGGGGAATATGTGTGGGAATGGATTTCAAGGGTGTGGGGTAATGGTGGAAGGATCATAAAACTAGATCAGGCTGAGTTTATTGACATGGGCCCTCTGAGTGGAGTTTCTAGTTTTAATATGGAAGCTCACACAGTTAAAAAAAAAGTGTCAGAAGTTAGTTTGAATGGTGGATTGAAGCATTCATCAAAAGATGACCTACTGAAAAGGAATTGGAGATGCCTGATATCCCTTGGCTTAGTGTTGAGGGAGAATTTTATGATTCAGAGAAATTTCGATACTAGAGTGGAAAAATTATGTAAAACCTAATGGGAAGGCTCAGAAGATATGTCCTTCATGAATCCTATAAGACACAAACTGGTGAGAGAGACACCAGCACATTTGAAAAGTTTTGTTCTTGCCCTTTTCCTTGTGCCAGACATGAGGGTTGGACATGCTGCTACTCAATTGGATATATTAAATGCAATAGGTTTAATTGGGCCCCAAGGTAGCAAGGGCCAGGTAGGCATTGCATCATCAGAGACAAGGTGATCATAGTTATTATAATGGGCGCCATAGACAAAACAACATTTATAATGATCTAGCCTGTAATGTTCAGCACAGGAGAGGTGAAATTTATAATGGCATGACTCATACTGACCTTTGGTACTGGCTAATCAGTCATGGTGTTTCCAGGCATGAAGTAGGTAGGAAGCTTATTGCATATCTGTTTGATCTGTGTAAGTGAAAAGAGTCTCAAACAAATGAAAGAAAGGATACATTGGATCATGGCAAAAGGCAATCTCAGCCAGTGAATCAATTTCCTGACTTGAGCCAGTTTGCAGACCCAGAACCCCTTGAATGAAGGGGTGGCCAGAGTCCCCTGAGGAAGGATCTTGATAAAACACCTAAAAGTTTTGCTGCTAGACTTTCTCCAGTTCTTCCCCAGAGGGACCTATGGCCTTTTACAAGAGTAACTGTACAAAGGGGGAAAGGAACTAATCAGACTTTCCAGTGTCTATTGGATACTGGTTCTGAATTTATGCTGATCCCAGAAGATGCAAAGAAACATGTGACCCTCCAGTTAAAGTAGGTGCTTATGGAGGACAGGTTATTAATGGATTTTTGACTGATGTCCAACTCACAGTAGTAGGTTCAATAGGTCCCTGAACACATTCTGTGGTCATTTTCCCAGTTCTGGAATGTAAAATTAAGATAGATATACTTAGAAATTGGCAGAAATCTCACACTGGTTCCCTTTACTCGCCACAAAGAGATGTAACCAATGGCATTGTAGCCCATAACAGAGTTCTCCATGCTAATGAGGTATCTAGAGGCCCTGAGGGTTTAACCAATAAGCTTCTCTTCTCTGGACATTTCTTCCTGTAAAAGATATTTAATCTCTAGTCCACCCTCAGGAGGTGGTATACATCCACTTTTCACAACAAACACTCAAAGAGTTTGGAACCAAAGGATCTCTTTCTCATTAAGAACCACCAAGGGGAGCATGTGGAAACCCTTTGTCTACAGAGTTGTACCACCTAAGTTTCCAGCAGAAGGCCCCTCTGCTCCTGAACTTGGTGGCATCACAGAGCTAAGTCAGAGATCCCCTCCCCACAGTCCCTCCCAGGCTCGTTGTCCTCAGCCCACAGGCCCCCTTCATTCTGGACACTATATGATTTCCAGCAGCAACTGGAAACCCCAACTTCAGCCTCATCCTATGCTCTTTCTCACTCAGGCTGAGGCCCCCATCCCAGGCTACATTCTCCCACCCCTTGAACAGTACCTTGGCTCTTCCTACAAGTCCAATAACCAATGATGGCATAGGGTAAATGCAGTCTAGTGTTCAGCATTTTGTCTGCACAGGTAAGTTCTCACACCCCTATGGCACAATAGGATAGAACAGAGCTCCATTTCACCCTCCCAGACTGCATTCCCACACACCAGCAGTGAGGCAGAAGGCAAGACTACAGACCACCTGCTTTTTTCTGATGGCCAGTGAAAAGCTTGATGCCAATGGCTCTGAGCATGATGGTTTTAAATTATGAAACTAAAGAAATAGACAGATGTTGGCAAGAGTAAAGCGGTATTATGAACAGGGTGCAAGCTTCCAGCTGGATGAGTGGGAGCATACCACTGCAGTTGCTACTTGCAGAATTCAGAGAAAGAGTCTGTGCAGAGGTAGCACTTTGATCAGAGCTAAGGTTTAAGACTAGCTAATAGTAGAGAAAAAATAGAAATCAGAAAACAGACAAGATGGCATACACAGTATCAGATGTATAGTAGACTACTGAACCACTGAATATATATATATATATATATATATATATATATATATATATATATATATATATTCAAAATCTCTGGGATCATTTCTTAGAAGCTCATCTCTGACACCTCAAGATTTAGTGCTACTAAGATCTGGTGGCAACAGTACTAGAAAAGAGGTTTGGATGGCAGGACCTAAAATATGTGGATTAGGATGCCTCTCTCACTTTCTAGCCCTATGGTGAATCTAACTCTGTAGCAAGGTGATTTTGTAAATTATCAGCTGAAATGATTCACTTTCTAGTTGGTTTATTTTCTCTCACAATTACAAAAATAATTTAAAAACTGATACCCACAAGTACTTATCTTTGTATCAGCTGACAGCAGAGCCATGTACAAGTAAGGAAACACTACCTCTAAATCTAAGTATGGCATATGGGATTACAACATGTGTTGAGTTGCAAGGTAGTGTTATAGTTTCTAACATCTGTTTTGGTTTCTCCATGAAATTTTCAATGAAGCTCTCAGGTGCCCCACAGTTTCCTGAACTTGTAGGTTTGTGTACAGAGAGCTAATGAGTCTGCAGGGTTGTGTCTTGACTGCTGGCACAAAAATATACAGCTGAGTCTTCTGGCTCCAGGGAATATACATGTAGGAGTAGCTTGGAGTTGTCTGGGCATTCAGGTAAGAAATGACTGGACACAGTCTCATTTTGAACCAATTGTTTAAGATTGTAGAAAAACATGAGCTCTGGGGGCTTCTTAGTGCTCTGTTTATACCAGTACATAGCATTATGTCCCAGATGTTGCTCACATTCCAAAGACTTCTTATTTGCTCTTCCCATGACTAGATATCTTGGTGTTTGAATAATTTTAGTGTTCGTGAGTGCTGGAAGGAGAAAAAGATAATATTCAGACCCCAAACAGGAAAAAGTAGTAGCTTCAGCAAAAACAAAGTTGAAACTAGCAGCCAGCTGAATCCAAGACTTACCTGTTTCCAGAATACATAGGGAAACATAGAGGAGAAACTTGTAGCTCATGGCAGAATAAGACTCAAGATGGGTATTGTGTAGCTATGTTACTCTGGATGAGAATTAGCTTTATTCAGCACAGCCCTGATTGGTGGTTTTATATGTGAAGTCACTATCTCTCTTGGTTTCTCCAGTAACAAGAGATGTTTCTTTTTTTTTTTTCCTTTAACTGTTAACTGAATTCACTCAGCTTGGTGGGATAAAAAAAAATGTTAAAAATGCCAAAACTTTCAAACCTCATGGGTATTTCTAGAAGACATTCCCATTCTTGTAGTTTTACTCTCAGCCTGAAGATCTTCCCCACCAACTCCTCGAACATAGCCCATTTCTTCTTTGAAAGCTCCCCTTCCTCCCTTCTCAGTTTCAAGAAATAGAACCCTCAAAGTGTTGCTTCATGTCCGAGTTTGATGATCCAGCTTTGTGGAAGCAGCTCGATGATTAGATGATTTAAAATGCCTAGACATCATTTGAAGTATGTAACTGTGGTGTCATCAAGGGGCCAGACGCTGGTCAGTACACTAAAGGGAGCATACAGTGGATAAGGCAGCCTGTGTGCATGCTGTTTAAGGAATGGAGCTTGCCTAGGCAGAGAGGAAAGACACTGTACATAAGATGCTGAGAGAGATATCATATGATATTTAGACCAAGACAAATCAATTAGAAACTGATGCCAGTGTTTTTGAGATGTTTCAAAAACCTAGTCTTTCAATGTCTATGTTGTTTACAATTAGAGTGTTTAGAATGTTTGTGATCTAAACTCCTGGATAAGGAGTCCAGATGGGTGAGATTCCCATTCTCTAGTGGCTCACCTTCCCCATCTCCACCTTCAGAGATATCAGTAGACCACAGCTCCACCCTGTGGCCAAAGTGGCCCATTTACACACAATTAAGTCTCACTGATTTCTGCTATGCAGAGATTAGCAGTGTCAGTATTCGTGCATAGCACAGAGTAAAGTGGCTATTAACTATGCAGCTCATATGGAATCTATGGATTAAATTAGTTTATTCCTTCTTCAGTGACAAATGATAAGGAGCAGGAAGCAAAATACTATGTCCACCCACAGATTAGCAGGACAATTAAGAGTATTCATAGATAGCAACTATAAAATAAAATTCTAATATATTTAGGGATGTCATTTGTATTGCAGCATTTTAATCATTTCCTATGTATAATACCACACTTCTCATCTATACAACCTGAGCAGTTGAGATGGAATATCCTCACTTCTGCCCATTTTTGAAATGTTAGAAATGGAACCAGTCTCATCATGACTTCCTATGTCCTTCCAATTGAGACTAACTGGGGTGGACCATCATGGT
Organism: Tokudaia tokunoshimensis; assembly: GCA_036184795.1. Taxonomy (NCBI): domain Eukaryota; kingdom Metazoa; phylum Chordata; class Mammalia; order Rodentia; family Muridae; genus Tokudaia; species Tokudaia tokunoshimensis. Next base: position 62,455,876 of record BTHU01000002.1, on the reverse strand, counting down.
CACTTCTATTTCCTTGAATAGAATGTGTATGCACTTGGCCACTTAGTTATCAGATAACATCTCTATTACAATATATTTTTATGAAAGTGTTGAGTTTTTGTTTTTGGTCTCGGAAATATAAGAGTACAAATAAACACAGTGAAATGGTCTATGATCCCTAAATAAACTAAAGCATTCACTTACTGTTGTGTTTATATTGAAAAATTACCATAATGCATAGTGCTTGAAGTTTAAAAAAAAAATTCCAGTACAGCTAGAACTTGGGGCACAGAGAAATACAAAGTAGATCCAAGAATCTGAAAAAAAAAATTGGAGGGGGGTGGGGACACTATTCAAATTGTGTGTGAAGAGGATGGACTACCTGAAGGCAGAGTGGAGAATAATCGAGAAAACTGGAGAGCTGAGAAGAGCTTTCAGCAGACAATTAGGGATGGAAGACTCTGGTATTTAGACCCCATTACATAGGAGAGACATTGATAAGTACACTTTGATTTCTATGGATAGTCTGTTTACTGGTAATAATAGCCACATGCTAGGGCTACCTAATAATGAGAACAATGCTGAAATTGACCCCTCAAAATGCATTCAAACATTAGGATAAAACAGTACTTCTACAGAAAGCAAGTAACTCAGAGCATCCGCATGGCATTGCTAACTGCAGTGCACATTGACTGCTTTATACCTTGTCTTTCAAAAGATTTATGTGAGTTTTACCCACCTAGACCACACCACTGTTGAACTATACCAAATTATAAACTTTATCATATGTTGAGGGAACCCTACAGGTGGTAGTAGCAGACAGAAAAGCGAGCTGCAAAGAATTGAAAATAACAACTTTATTCAGATTGACTTTGAGAAACTGGATCAAACTTCAAGGAGTCTGATGCCAGATGGTTTATTCCTAATAAATATAACATAGTATAATCTGGAAAAATGCACACATGAAGTATAATTACAATGAAATTCAACTCAGGGTACATGCCATTTTTCCCAGGAAGATGGGCTCTAGAGACAGGCTACCTGTATTAACTTAGGAGCCTAAGGAAGAATCTGGCCTGGTCTCAGTCATACAGATAGCATATAGGGCTATTATTAATCAACCTCTGGTCCTGGTTGTGGAGGCATGGGAAAGTCTCTGGCTATGCAGATAATGTAATGGTCGTTTAGACTATTAAGTATCTCTGGTCCTGATTGGGAGTGATTGGGGGAGCCCCTTGGCTGTATAGGTAATGTCAGGGTCATTTAGATTAGTAGCTACCTCCAGTCCTGGTTGTTTAAGTTTTATACAACCTAGCCTAACAGACAAAGCAGACCACCAGGTTGATAATTACCTCCAACTGCCAGCTTTCTCAATGGAAGAACAGGTCTTATGTCCATTCCTTTGAGAGAACAACTGTGTGTGCTTCACGTTCCTGGTTGCTCTGGAGATCTGTGGGTGCAAGGACCATTTGTGAAGTGCTCCCAACACTATTATGCTCTCAACAGTATTATGTCACATCAGTAGGCTCAACAATTAACTAGTGCATGGACATTTACAGCTAAAATCCTTCTGTCTCCCAAACTATCCTCCAGCATTCACTGCTGTCTGTTTTTGGAGAAGGTTGAAAGATGGTAGAATAGTGATAAAATTGTATTAGTTGAAGAGAAGAAGTCCTGACTGTACAAGACTGATTCAAGTGATTTCTCCTTTTCTTTACTAGTTTACCTGTGACCACAGACATTCATGCTTCTCCAGATACCCTTTTCTTAAAACAAAACCTCAGTGATAATCTGAATTTACTGTGGAGGCTTAGAATCAGTTACTTTGCTCTGTCCTTTAGGATTATATTCCTTGATATTTGTAGAAACCATCTGCCTTTGATCCTTATGTTATAGGCAACACACACACAGCCTAAATTAACAAGCAGTGTCTTCTCTCAGCAGTTAAAATCTCCAAGGTCTTTCACTGTTGGCAAAGCATAGCTACTTGGATGACTATGATATGAACTACCAGTCTGTCCAATCTATAGAATTCTGTGAGACTCATTTGTGCATAAAACACAGAACTCGTTCACTTCGTATTATCATATGAGGCTGGACTTCAGACTGAACTACCACTGATACTTCAAAAGCACTGGGGGCATGGAGCCTCAGGTGTGGGTTAGCACTTGGCTTACACTGCTTCCTGGCTGGCTGAGTTTGTGCATAGGGAAACATTGACTCTGCACGACTGTGTCTTAGCTGCTGGCACAGAGATACATAGCAGAGTCATCCGGCTCAACAGAATTGATGCGAAGATTCAAATGAGCTTTATCTGAAGACTGAGGTGAGAAGCGACTGGGAACCGTTTCATTTACAATGAGTTGCTTATTGTTGTAGCTAAACATAATCTTCAGCAATTGCTTAGAGTCTTGCTTGTACCAGTACATAGTATCATGGCCCAGTTTTTGCTCACACTTGAAAGACACTTCATTTCCCACCTGTGTGACACGATGCTTTGGACTCTGGAAAACAGCTGTCTCCAAAGGGCCTGTGAAAAAATAATGAGAATTCAGTAAAATTTCAGAACTAGCTATTCTCAAAGGATACAAACAGTATCATATCTCCTGGCCTAGGAATTCAACTACTCACCTACTCCCAAGAGGCAGAAGGCCACACAGCTTAGGAGTCTACAGCCCATGGCTGGGTCAAGGCAGGGCAAATAAGTCCTACTTACTGCAGCTATCAGACCAGGTGGTAGGTTCCACTATAGATGACATGTGATTTGTCTGTCTACCACCACAGTCAGAAAGGTGCTCTATTCAAAAATACGCACACACACACACACATACATGCACATGCACATGTGCACATGCACACATACTGCAGAGAGAGAGAGAGAGAGAGAGAGAGAGAGAGAGAGAGAGAGAGAGAGAGAGAGAGAGAAACAGACTAAAACAAAGACATGGAGAGAAAGAGAGATAGAGAAGAGACAGAGTGAAACAAGAGGCGTAGACAGAGAGAAACAACAGAAAAATTTTGGTAATACCACCAAACAGTGAACCCATGTGGTACATGTGTGTTTTACTGGACACAGAAAGAAGCTAAGACTACATCAGTGAAGGAAATAAGAATACAAGCCTTCCTGGAAGGACAAATGTCACTGACTTGTTTCAGACATTAAATGCCAACATAGTGCAAACAAGAAGAAAGCAATCTCATTCTTAGGATATTAATATTCTGAAAGGAGTAAAAAGAATTGAATAGAGGTGTGGGGTCTCAACTCCTATATCCCAGCACTCAGAAAGCTGAGACAGGAAGATTGATGAGTTCAAGGCCAACCTGAGCCATAAAGTGAGTACTAAGTCAGGCAGAGTTCAAAAGCAAAAACAAATTTAGAACATGTGTAGATTGCCTGTGGATCATACAGGTCATGTTATATGGAAATCTGCAATTCATTTTTAAACACCCCATTTTCTCATCTGCAAAACAGTGATCTAAATTCAATAATTTTAAAATTCTGTGAGCATTCATTAGTGCCCTTAGCACATACTGTTCCGTTACCTCACAAAACTTACATGTGAAGTGTTTCAAAGGGGGAAGTAAGAGATACAGAAAGAGAAAGGAGAAAAAAGAGAAAGGAATGAAGATAGAGAGGAGAAAAGTAAGGGAAGGAGGGAAGGAAAGAGGAGGGAGAAAGTTTGGTGGAGAAACCAAGGTAGAGGAAGAGAGAAAGGAAGGAAGGAAGATAATAAGAAAAAAACAGGAAAGAAGGAAGAGATGGGTGGGAAAACATTGTAATGGACAGGTCACAATAGTAATCATGACCATGCAAAAACAGTGAGAATTCTTGAAGTCGATTTAAAGTCATTATCTGTCCTATTTTCTGCAAATATTCTTGATGCAATCAGGCGAGCAATGCCTAGAAATGATGCTGAAATGACCCTCACCCTAGGAAACTTTCTTTGCAGGAAGCAATGTTAGTTTGAAATACTGTTAAATATTTTTAAAATAATTTTTTAAAAGATGTTGTGATTTTTGCCTGAAAGATAGGCAGAAACAAATAATGATGTAGAGTTTCCTTCCTGGTAGCTCTAGCCAAACTGGTGAGAGGGCAACCTTAACAGAGAACCCAGAACTGACTCTGCCATCCCTGACAAGGGCCAGACTTCAGAAAGGAAAGCAAAGGGGGTTAAAAATGAAGCAATTTTAGCTTGGCTGTCACCTAAAAATAGAAATGTCTAGGAGCAGTGGGGATGAGGCAGAGACTGGAGAAGAACCAGAGAATGCAGGAAGTGGACTGACTGGCAGCCAGGTCCTTATTTTGTCACTGAGTCGGAATTTGGCTTTCTTTAAGCTCCTTCTATCTGGCCATGCTGAAGAGTGTGTCTCAGTGGGAGAAGCGCACATGTTCATCTGTTTTATATATGAAATCACCCACCTTGGACCAAAACTCCAACTGTTGCTTCTGCCTTGAGTGATTTCCATCAGAGGAAATTCCCTAAGAAACCAGGGGACAGTGCTCCGGCAGATCAGGGTGAAGACAGTCTCACAGCTGGCCCTGTCACCTATGGTTAGTGTGGCACAGAAACCCATGGAAATGTCATTGTCACACGTATTCCATCTCTCTGTGCTCAGACTGTTTCTCACATCTCCTACAGAACAAAGAACAAGGCAGCCTGATTCTGCTCTGCTCAGAGAGGGGCAGATTACAGTGGCACTGACCCAGAAGAGACTGAATGATCAACATTCTCACTGGCAAAATAAATAAATAAATAAATAAAAATAAAAAAAACCATGTAAAAGTCATCATACAATCATACACACTAATTAATGTTACCTTGTGCCAGAAGGTTTATCAACCAGTTTTTCAAATAAAAATTCAGAGCAAGCCAAAGGAGACATTGTGTTACAGGCTTTTCCCCATTTACCTTTACAAATTGTCTGTTGTTTTGCCTATTTAACTATTAATTCTTATCCAACCTCTTACAACAATTACACATGTTATTGATACTACTGCACAGATCCCTCAGTATTTAATCTAGTTTCTCGAAAAATTTATTTGTAGTAATATGATATACAAGCCTTTTGGTTAACTTTAAAAATGGTTATATTTTACCTTGTTTTCATTATTGGGAGAAAGTTGTAGATATTTTAATTGAGTGCTCCGGAGAAAAAAACCAAGAGATTCTGAATTTCCATGCACTAAATTATAGCTCCTTGCTATTAAGTTTTAATTTTGATGTTATATATGTATGTATTTGCCTTTTCTGATATTCATAATTCTCAGAGAATTTTTGAAAGTAACTCGATACAAAAAAGAGAATTAGATTTCAGCTTAGAAAATTGAGTTGGCAATCTTTAGTGTATTTCTTTGTTTTGTTCTAAGATGAGCTACATAATTAACCTTTGCAGAAAAGTGGATCATTTTCCAGTTAAATGATTTGGCTAGACTCTCACTTTGTGCAATATGGTGGGATAGATATGGCAGCATTGGTAGATATCCTAGAACTTCCTTCGGCTGCCTAGCAACTGCACACAGAAATGTAATTTTATGATATTCATGGATTTCCACAAAGCAAGGGAAATTCCAAATTCATTAAAAGTGAGATAGAGTCTTGAGAAAAAACACATTGTCTTAGACCTATGCTCTGTGTGACAGTAAAAACTCCCTGCTTTTCTATCTTTGGGTGTCTTAACAGCTTCAAAAATGTCTGCATCAGGGCAGCCCTGTTTCCAGGATATTTGTAGATAGAGATAGAAGTTGAAATTAGAGTCCAAATGGGACTATGCTCCTGATATTTTCTGATGGAGTTGCTATTTTAATAGAGCATATGCCCAGAGGAGGTGTTTCATATTATTGTGTAAATATATTTCTCCAAGAATGGAGAGGATCACCTAGAAGATGAACAGCCACAAGATATTGCTAGTCTAACTCTTTCATGGTATAAACAGAAATTCTTTGAGGGAAACTGAAACGTAATTCTTGGTCTCTTTTGTCCTAACTAGTAGATTTTGTCACTGGTTGTATGTTCAAATGTCCTAAGGAACCCCTGGTCTGCAGCATTCATTTTTTTTATTAAATATAATCTTCATTTACATTTCAAGTCATAAAACCTTTCCCAGTTTCCCCACTCCCCAAACCCCCCCCCAACCCCTCCTACCATTCCCTGCCTCCAAGTATATGCCCCTCCACCTGACCCCTCCCACCTCCCCCCCTCAATTTCCCCTTCCTCTATTTAGCCTTCACCTGACCAAGGACCACTCCTCCCACTGATGCCCGACAAGGCATTCTTCTGCCACATTTTTGGCTGGAACCATGTGTACCCTTGGTTGATGGTTTAGTCCCTGGGAGTCCTGGGGCATCTGGGTGACTAACATCATTGTTCTTTCCATGGGGCTGTAAACCCCTTCAGCTCCTCCGGATTGCCCTCCAAGTCCTCCATTGGGGACCCCACTCCCAGACTAATGTTTGGCTGCTAGCATCTGCCTCTGTATGTGTAAGGCTCTGACTGGGCCCCTCCGAAGACAACCATGGCATGCTCCTTTTGATATGTGCTTCTTGTCATCCATAGTAGTGTTGGGGTTTGGTGACTGTTTATTGGGTGAATCCCCAGGTAGGGCAGTCTCTGGGTGGCCTTTACATCAGTCCCTGCTCCACACTTTGCCTCCATTACTGCTCCTGTAAATATATTGTCCCCTTTCTCAGAGGAACCCAAGCACCCCCACTTCAGTCCTCTTTCTTCTTGAGCTTCCTGTGGTCTGTGAATTGTAACTTGTTTATTTTGAGCTTTTGGGCTAGCATCCACTTATCAGTGAGTGCAAACCATGTGCATTCTTTTGTGATTGGGTTACCTCGCTCAGGATGACACTTTCTAGTTCCATCTATTTGCCTAAGAATTTCATGAATTCATTGTTTTTAATAGCTGAATAGTACTCCACTGTGTATATATACCACAGTTTCTGTATCCATTCCTCAGTTGAAGGACATCTGGTTTCTTTCCAGCTTCTGGCTGTTATTAATAAGGCAGCTATGAACACAGTGGAGCATGTGTCCTTATTAAGTGTAGGAGCGTCTTCTGGGTATATACCCAGGAGTCGTATAGCTGGGTCCTCAGGTAGTACTATGTCTAATTTTCTGAGGAATCACCAAACTGATTTCCAGAGTGGTTTTACCAGCTTGCAATCCCACCAACAATGGAGAAGTGTTCTTCTTTCCCCACATCCTCTCCAGCATCTGCTGTCCCCTGAGTTTTTCATCTTAGGTCTGCAGCATTCTTTACTGGGTATAGGAGCTCACATTATGCAAGTCTGGACCAGACTAGGATTGACTGAGCTGGAGCATAAACCCAGCTCCTGAAGTTTCATAGATTGCTTTCAAAGATGTTTTCTCTACCTGCACCCACCTGTAGATTCCTAGTTCTTGTATCTCCAACTTTCTAATTCCATGCAGGTACACATAAAAGAAGTCAGCCAGACCATTTGCTGGAACTTCAGTGTTTATCCATTCACCTGATAGTACTGGTTTACAGCCTAGGCAGACCACTCTTTTCCATGCTATAAATAAGTCAGTTTCTTTTTTTTCTTTTTTTTAAAATGAGGTATATTCTTTATTTACATTTCAAATGATTTCCCTCTTACTGGTTCCCCCCTTCCCAAAAGTCCCATATGCTCTCTTCCATCCCCCTGCTCCCCAACCAACCCACTCCTGCCTCCCCTTCCTGGTATTCCCCTACACTGCCACATTGAGCACTTCCAGGACCAGGCGCCTCTCCTTCCTTCTTCTTGGGTATCCTTTGATATGTGAATTGTTCCTTGGGTATTCCAAGCTTCTGGGCTAATATCCGCTTATCAGTGAGTGCATATTATGTGTGATTTTTTTTTTTGTGAATGGTTTTTACCCTCTCTCAAACAGTGAATTCTCTTAGGCCTCCCTTAGAAGACTGAATCTCAGAGCCACAGCTCCCCCTTGTGGCTATTGGAATGAAAAGCGTCCTTACCTTTTCCTACTTGCAACCTGTTCATTTTTGTTTCACAAATATATTCCACCTCAAGGTTTAGGTTATGCGACAGAATCAACGTCAATGAGACCTGCCTAAAAAGAGTGAAGACGTTCAAAACAGACAGCGTATATCTATCTCCATTTGGTTTTCATTAGATTGAAACAATGGACTTCAATATATTAAATTACTGGGAATTAATTATACAGTGCCCGCCAGAAGGGAAACTTTTCTCCCAGAAAGAGATTTGCAAGTTATCACACTATACTTTTCAGAAAGATGGAGCTGAAATAGTGATAGGACCACATTTGAAGGATAGAGACTGTTTAGATATGTATACCTCTGGCTATCTGTTTAAAACTAAAACTAAACTGCTTGCCGGAAGACTGAAGATGGACTCAGGGAGTCACTGAAATTTATTTATTTATTTTTTTGACCTTCTTCTCAATGTGAGCATAGTGAATAAATTCCCACCTTTCTGCTTTTTACGATTCAAACAAAATACAAAAAAAGAGCAAAGGGGATAGGAACTCCACGGGAAGACCCACACAGTCAACTATCCTGGACCTTTGGGGGCTCTCAGTGTCTGCACCACCAAAGAAAGAGCACACATGGGCTGGACCCAGGCCTCTCGCGCGTATGTAGCAGATGTGCAGCTTGGCCTTCATGAGGGTCCTGAACAACAGGAACGGGAGCTATCCCAAAAGCTGTTTCCTGTACATGGGATGTGTTCTTCAAGCTGTGCTATTATTTCTGGCGTCAGAATGTAAACCTTTTAGAACTAGACCATGATGACTCTGACACAGATGGATGGATGTGTCAAAGCTCATAGGATTATACCTGGGAATAAATATTATGTATGTTATATGAATTTCAAGTCAATAAAGCTGCTAAACACTCAAACATCACTTAAAACTTAAACCACTGTCTACTTAAGATCGTCTTAGTAGTGATCCCTGGGACTCCTCAAAGCCCAGCTTCAATTTAATTCAGTCATCAGCTTGATGAAGATGACCTGCCACTCTTAAAACTTCCTAGTAGATACAATATCCATCCTGTCAAGAGAAAAATGAAATCATTCAGAGCCCTAAGTACTCTCTAATTTTCCTCGTAACCCAGGATTCACATGAAAATAATATCATCATAAACCAAGACATGACATGAGATAAAAAAGAAATGTGGCTCAAAAAACTTAGATATTACAGTTACTAGACACTGGTTTTTAAATAGTTAATGTTTTAACAAAGTAAATATAATGGAGAATTTTAGCAGAGAACTTGAAATTACAATCATGATCTAAATAGAAATTCTGAACTGAGTTATACTGATATATATACATTCACTTAATATATACATTCACTATATTTGTTTATAAAGAGAATGGACAAAGCTTAAAAGAATAGATACGCTCAGCAAATAAGGGGAAACTACCAAAACAAAATTAGAGAGACAGGGGAAAAAAAATACAAATGAAAGCATGTTAATTATAGAACTGGTATAGGTAGGTGATTGGCCAAAAATCTAAGATCTTCTAGAAAATCAGATTAATAGAAAACCTTTGATCCACCTGTTCCATACTTTTGTACTCTGCCTGCAAAAATATCATCCAGGCCACTACTATAATTCATAACAGAATTCCTTGGGAACATAATGTGAATATCTGAACCACATTCTTATAGAGCAGATCTGTGTCTGCATAGAATTGCTCATCACAGGTGTGGCTGGAATTAAATGATACAGTTTATATTTTTTATTAGATATATTCTTTATTTACATATCAAATGTTGTCACCTTTCCTGGTTCTCCCCCTGAAAATCCCATAACCCATCCCCTCTCCCCCTGCTCACCAATCCACCCTCTCCTGCTTCCCTGTCCTGGCATTCCCCTATACTGGAGCATCTAACCTTCTCAGGACTAAGGTCCTTTCCTCTCTTTGATGTCCAACAAGGCCATCCAAGATCTTGAGATCTGGGATGCTGATTGCCCCAGAAGTTCTTTTATTGTTGAGAATAGTTTTAGCTATCCTGGGTTTTTTGTTATTCCAGATGAATTTGAGAATTGCTCTTTCTAGCGCTATGAAGAATCGGGTTGGAATTTTGATGGGGATTGCATTAAATCTGTAGGTTGTTTTTGGCAAGATGGGCATTTTTATTATACTAATCCTGACAATTCATGAGCATGGGAGATCTTTCCATTTTCTGAGGTCTTCTTCGATTTCTTTCTTCAGAGACTTAAAGTTCTTGTCATACAGATCTTTCACTTTCACACCAAGATACTTTATATTGTTTGACTATTGTAAAGGGTGTCATTTCCATAATTTCTTTCTCAGCTTGCTTATCCTTTCAGTCTAGGAAGGCTACTGATTTGGTTGAATTAATTTTATATCCGGCCACTTTGCTGAAGTTGTTTATCAGCTGTAGGAGTTCTCTGGTGGAGTTTTTGGGGTTGCTTACATATACAATCATATCATCCGTAAAGAGTGATAATTTAACTTCTTCTTTTCCAATTGCATCCCTTTGACCTCCTTTTGTTGTCTGATTGCTCTACCTAGAACTTCAAGTACAATATTGAATAGATATGGAGAGAGAGGGCAGCCTTATCTAGTTCCTGATTTTAGTGGGATTGCTTGATGTTGGCTACAGGTTTGCTGTATATTGCTTTTATTATGTTTAGGTATGGACCTTGAATTCCTGTTCTTTCCAAGACTTTTAACATGAAAGGATGCTGAATTTTGTCAAATGTTCTTTCAGCATCTAATGAAATGATCATGTGTTTTTTTTTCTTTGAGTTTGTTTATGTAGTGGATTACATTGATGGATTTCCAGATATTGAACCACCATTCCTGCATCCCTGGGATGAAGCCTACTTGATTGTGGTGAATGAGTATTTTTGCATCGATATTCATAAGGGAAATTTGTCTGAAGTTCTCTTTCTTTGTTGAATCTTTGTGTGATTTTTGGTATCAGCATAATTGTGGCTTCATAGAACGGCTTGGGTAGTGTTCCTTCAGTTTCTATTTTGTGCAATAGTTTGAAGACTATTGGTGGAAAGCTCTAGAACAGAAAGAAACTAATACATCCAAGAAGAGTAGACTGTAGGAAATCATTAAACTCAGGGCCAAAATCAACCAAGTAGAAACAAAGAGAACTATACAAAGAATCAACAAAACCAGGAGCTGGTTCTTTGAGAAAATCAACAAAATAGATAAACCATTAGCCAGACTAACCAGAGGGCACAGAGACAGTATCCTGAAGGTCTGATAGAATTCTGCACTAAAACCATCTGGTCCTGTGCTTTTATTGGTTGGTCTTTCAATGACCGCTTCTATTTCTTCAGTGGTTATAGAACTGTTTAAATGGTCAATCGGATCCTGATTTAACCTTGTTATTTGGCATCTGTCTACAGAATTGTCCATTTCATCCAGATTTTCCAGTTTATTGAGTTTAGGAATTTGTAGTAGGATCTGATGATTTTTTGAATTTCCTCAGTTTCTGTTTTTATATCTCTCTTTCCATTTCTGATTTTGTTAATTTGGATACTGTCTCTGTATACTTTATCTAAGCAACAATCAATAAAAGAAAAGATTTTGAATGCAATGCAATTAAAATGGAGAAAAAAAAAGACAACATGAGTCATTTAGTTACTCAATGAGATAGTCTTTGGTCAAGATTATTTACCAACCACATTCTGTGGTATCTAGAGAAAATCTGTATATCCATGACCTCTGGCCTTCCCTCCATCAAATATCCTATCTTACACATTTAATTTCAGATATTTATTTGTTTAAGAAAACACTGCAATTAAAATAATAGTCATGTAGATTTCTTTCTCCTGGGAAGAGGTAGACGCATGAGAGTTTGTGTACAGGAAGATGGTGGTTTTGCAAGGCTGTGGCTAAGCTGCTGGCACAGAAGTACATGGCTGAGTCCTCCAGCGTTGTGGATTGGATTTTCAGAGTGAAATATGAACCATCTAGCCTTTCAACTGAAAACTGATCCTTAAACAGTTTAGACTTCTCCATGACTTGACCATTGTAGAAAGAAACCAGAAACTCTATCTGCTGTCCGAAGATCTTTTTATACCAATAGAAATATAGGTGATTAGAAACTGGGTCACAACTGAGGGTCACCATCTGTCCCATATCTATTACTTGATGACTTGGGATCTGTAGGACTTTGGGTCCTGTGTGTCCTGTGGAAAGAGAAAGCAGATTAATGGAATACTTTAAAATTGTCTCAATATGAAATGAAAACTCTTAGAATTTCTAAGAACCCACCTGCTTCCAGAAGACTAAAAATTATCCAACACAGGAGCCAGATATCCATAGTAGGGTCACAGCAGGAATATAGTTTCTCCTAGCTTGAGTGACTGAACATCAGAAACAGATGAAGTTTATGCTAAGTTCCTGTGGTCCCATAGGCAAGGTCTGACAGGGTTATTGGTGAGTGGCAACAGTTACCATCTGCAGACTGCCCTCTATGGGAGAAAGAAAACCCTAATATCATGCATATAGCAGACAACTGGGGGTTCAGGATTCTGTTCTGCTTATGAGATAGATCTGATGGTGTGTACAAGACAGAGGGCCATTGCTAGGAGTAATCAGAGGGAAGGCAGGGTTCAGCAAATGAAGTTGTAAGATTTAAGTCTTCCTCAGAAACACCAGGATGCTTCTTCTTTGTTACTGTGGTGAGCAACAACTCAAAGGCATCAGACTCTACAACTAAAAACACAGAGTATAAAGAGTCAGCGTGAAGATTAAGAGATGGAAGGAAAGAGCCAAGCATGAAAGTGTTAGCAACCTCAATGGGAAAGAAAAGTAAGAGTTGAGAACCTGACCTTAAGCAAGGAGAGTAACTTAATCAATGGCAAAGATCAAATAAGGAAGGATCATCCTGGGATATAAGAGCTCAAAGAGCTACTTGGGGAGAGGGGAGATTTCTCAGAAAAAGTATGAGCATATTGGAGCTGGAAAGAGGGCAGAGGTATAGGCTCTTCTCTGAAAAGGAAGCCATATAAGGATACCTATTGGAAGCGGATGGGTGAGAACAGTTCAGTGGTCCATAAAAGATTTTTCAGGACTACAAACCCTTGAAACAACTTAAACTTGAGCTTGTCAGTCCCACATTTAACAGTATACAGTGTTTTACTCAAGTGAAAGCTGCTGCTTTGCAGACTCAAGAGTTTGGCATCACGACATCTAATTAGCAGGTGGCATTGTGGTCTGAGGTTTTTACTTGAGTCCTGTGGACTACTGAACTGAGTCTCCAGGCTCAGGTAGACCAGTCACATCAGCAGTTTCCTGGATAGACTGAGGAGGTTTGTGTACAGGGAGGCAAGAGCTCTGCAGGGCTGTGTCTTGGCTACTGGCACAGAAGTAGGTAGCCGCATCGTCAGGTTTTAGGGCGGTGATCTGAAGGTCTAAGTAGGTGTTCTTGGAATTGTGAGGTTGGAAGCGACTTGGGACAGTCTGATTGTCAATAAGTTTTTGATAGTTATAGGAAAACATGAACTCTAGGGTCTTCTTAGCACTTTGTCTATACCAATACATAGCATTGTGTCCTAGATACTGTTCGCATATCAGGATTCTTTCACTCCCTGTGACTGCCACCAGATATTTTGGTTTCTGGATAATTTTAGAGTCGACTGGACCTGTGGGAAAAGAAAGCAATTTTAATTCTCAAGATAATTGTAGAAGGATGCTCTATGTAAAATACAAAGGTGTACAGACCAAGAGTAAGACTCACTTGACAGCAGGAGACAAAAGGCCAGGCAAGCGAAGAGCATGGAACCCATGGCAATGTCAGACAGGATGGGATCTATGTCTTTCTCTTTGGATCCTGGCTGTCTAGGTGTCTTTTGCTGACCCTGTAAAAAGGTTTGCTTGGATGCTCCCTGTTGTGTAGATGGTTTCAGCCCACACTTCCTCTTTGCCCTTTATGCTTGTCAGAGCGGAGGCTCCCAGACACAGACCATACCCAGTTGCCTCCTGGGACTCCTCAGACAGTTTCTTGCACCAGCAAATGGTACTCTCTTTCTTCTTTCTACTTTGTATTACCCCTCCTCCCCTGACAGACAGATTCACTTCCCTTGGATAGACACCCTTCCTGCTGACTCTCATGGGTTCAGATTAGACATACCCAGACTTTCTCTCCTTCATCCTAAGAAAGACAGCCTTATTGCTCATCAGAGCCTTTTTTGAAGCCACCTGCACACCATCTTAAAGCACAGTAATTCAGTGATAAGTAGATAAGAAGCACCTCAGTGAGTGCTGAAAGAGGAAGAATAGGAATATGCGGTAACCTCTCCTCCCTGCCCTTCCCCCACACACTGGGAACACCTCACCTCCTAGATGCTTGACTTTGCATTTGGAAAGGAAACGTGCAAAGGAAGCTACAGGAGAACAAAGAACAGTTGACTCAAAGAGACAAAGCCAAGGGACATTCAGGAACAATACCCTATAGGTTCTGGAAGTCCTAATGTCTCTGAGCTCCATACACACCATCTCTCAAACAGAACAAGGAGTGAAGCCCTATGTATTACTTCCTGCCCAACTCCCTTCCCATCCTCCCTTCTCACCTAACCCATCATCAGCCTCAAGAGTTTCTGTGAGGTCACAGCTCTCCCTAGAGGATAAACAAGCACATTACACTCCTCTCTGTCCTAATTTCCCCTCATGGTACCTGAGCTTGAGAATCACAGAAAGATGAACCAGGGTGTTGAAGGTAGGGTGATCCATAGACTGAGGAGACATTAGAAACCTTGAAGATGTATGGGCTGCAAACCTCAGCTCTTGGGAAAACACCCAAAATTAATCAAAAGCTGTCTACTTAACACATTCCCACTTGCCAGGCTCTGCTCAAACACTAGGAGCAGAGGAGTAAAACAGACTTTTTTGAAATAGGCTACTTTAGTTTGTTTAAAAATCACCAGTGCTCCTCTTTCTCCACATCCTCGAACACTCCTCCACTGCTGGTGGAATTGCAGGCTGGTACAACCACTCTGGAAAGCAGTCTGGCGGCTCCTCAGAAAACTGGGCATGACACTTCCGGAGGATCCGGCTATACCACTCCTGGGCATATACCCAGAGACTTTACCTGCATGCAATAAGGACACATGCTCCACTATATTCATAGCAGCCTTATTTATAATAGCCAGAAGCTGGAAAGAACCCAGATGTCCCTCAACGGAGGAATGGATTCAGAAGATGTGGTATATTTACACAATGGAATACTACTCTGCAATTAAAAACAATGAATTCACGAAATTCCTAGGCAAATGGTCAGAACTTGAAAATATCATCCTTAGTGAGGTAACCCAATCACAAAAGATCACACATGGTATGAAGTCACTGATAAGGGGATATTGACCCAGAATCTCAGAATACCCTAGACACAATCAGCATATCAATAGATTTCTAAAAAGATGGAAGGAGAGACCCCTGGTCCTGGAAAGACTGGATGTAGGGGAACGCCAGGACAGAGTAATGAGAGGGGGTTGAACGGAGAAAAGAGGGAGGGAAGGGGGCTTATGGGACTTTCGGGGAGGGAGGAAACGGGAAAGGGGAAGTGATTTGGAATGTAAATTAAAAAAAATAAAATAAAATAAAATTAAAAAAAAAAAAAGAAATGACAGATAAGTATGGCTAACACAAAAAAAAAAAAAATCACCAGTGCATAATGCTACTCATCTGGAATGCTGACGGTGGGGGTTACAATGCAGATTTTGGGAAAATTTAAATGTAATTGCTTTTAGTCATCTAAAGACTGAAATAATTATTTGCAACCCCCTGCCAAACATTCAGACTATTCGGGCAACCATCAACCAAGATGTCTACACTTCTGTACAGGAACTCCAGTGTTCTCCAACTCTATCACAATGCTTTACAGGGGATGGGTGGTTAATTGTGCTTCTTAGTAGTTGAATGAGTGCAATAATAAATAATAAAAGATTACATGTAAAGGGTAAGTCAAAATACTTTAAGTGCTTCCAGTGAGGTATTGTTGACACTGACTTAAATATATTGCAGATTTTGCATAAATTGAATGTGAAGTCTCAAGATGTAAGACTGGCACGTAACTGACTAAACTAAATTTATCCAAAGTGAGTAGAACATTCGTACTTTAAAGGTGGTCATGGAACAGTAGCATTTTAGTGTGGGTCAAACATTTTTTAAAGGAGCAATGAGAACGGGAGAGGGATATTTCCTTCCTTCTCTCCTTCCTTCCTTTTTCCTTCTTTCATTTATTTTCATTTATTTCTTTTTCTTTTTCTTGTTTCTTTTTTTCCCCAGAGCTTCTCTGTGTAGCCCTGGCTATTCTAGAACTAGATCTATAGACTAAGCTGGCCTTCAACTCACAGAGATCTGTCTGCTTCTGTATCCCAAACACTAAAGTTAAAGGCATGTGATGCCAACCTTGGCAACATTTCTGTTCTTAATTCCTCTTTCTTGTCAGAATCCCCTCATTCTTTGCAGACTTCATTGCTTTATGACACACGCACACACACACACACACACACACACACACACGCACACACCAATTATCTTATTAGAGCAAGGATATTTAGGAAACAGGATGTGAGCTCTAGACATGCATTTGTGGTATAACATTGTTGCCAGGGCATTGGAGTAATTAAAGTAAGGAGCAAATGCAGTATACAGACAACTGCACACATTGATAGTGATAAGCTGGGAGTTTATTAATATTTTCAGTTCATTCTAGTTCTGACCTTCTCCCTTTCCTTGTCTGCAATTTTCTAAGGTAGTGCTGAGAAACCTAGCATCTGTTATCCTTAATAGGTTTACAAATGTGATCACTCAGTCTGCATGAAGCCAGTTGACTATTTTGGCTGTCTCCCTCTTTCACCTGTTAACATCCTCCCAACCTTGCTATTGTTCTGACTCCTCAAGCCCCAAAACCAGTATGTAGAGAGTTTCCTCATTTTGGCCCAGTTTCTCACATGCAAGCCCTGTGTTGCCCATAAGTCCATTTGCTGTGGCTTCAACAGCATGTGTGAGGCTGCTTAATGTGTCCCATTTTCTCTAAACACCAGACTCAACTAGGAGTATCCTCTTTATCTTATACTAGTGATTCTTAGCTTGTGAATTGTGACCGTCCCTTTGTACTTTGGTTGGCCCAATTGCTTATATCATATATTAGGCACCTTACTAGAATTTTTGAATGACATTAATTTAATTAATTAATTAATTTAGAATAATCCATGAGCATTACAGGTGTTAAAAGGGACCATTTCTTCCCAGTAATGACTAGCAAATTAACCAAGAAAGTAGTTAGAGAAGTTAAAGAAGAATTCAATGACTTAATATAGGAAAAGAACTTTCAATGACTTCAGTGTCTGGTTCTTATTGATTCTGCCAAAGCAAAGTTCAATATTTGAGCTCAGTCAGCCCCCAATTTAAGTCATTCAAGGTCACTAAGCCATGTGCATGGGAAAGACAAATAATAAACACAGTCTAATTAAATATAAACTGATGCTTATAAGCAAATATGTGCTTAAATTCCTCGTAGCCTATGCCTATTGTTACAGAAAATGTCATAAAAGGAAAACTCACACAGTATATAGTAAAATCAGTTCTTGTTATAACTGAGAATTCACTGGTATCATTGAGCACCGATATTTTGTATAAGTAGAAAAGAATATATTATTATGGGGTCAGAGAACTTTAAACTCTGTTATCTTTATCAAGCATCCTAGACTATTTCAGAGAACATCAGACATCAAAGACATCCTTGTAACAATTTTAAAGGCCTAAAAACAAGTAGACTATTCTTGGATATAGTTTTTCAGATTTGTTCAATCACTGTACATAAATAATTATATAAATTATACATATTCATATACACATATAATTACGTATATATTAAAGATACCTTAAGCATATTAAGCACATATAACCATATTGTAACCACGTCTTAATATTCTGACTAGTTCAGTCATCAATATGATTTTCATTCTCAGCCAACCAGCACAAGATCTACAAGCTTGCCATTTTCTGAACCATCTGTCTAACATCTTATTTCAAGAATTGTATGCTCATCATTATTAGTGTTCAACTTAAATTTAGATAATATGAAGACTATCATTTCAGTTTAAAAGTGATAATTTATTTTAATGTCTATGACATAAAACACAGCCAGCACATGAAAGGTCAACATTATTGTTTAAGAAGAGACTAAGATAAAAGAAGTCCAGAGTGATAGAAAGATAGTTCAGGTATGAAAGTGCACATTGTCCTTGTAGAGGACTCAAGTGAGGAAGCCAGAACACACATCTGGTTGTTCACAAATGCTTTTAATTCTGTCTCTAGGAGATGCAAAATTCCCTTTAGACCTCTTTAGGCACTGCACTCAAGCTCAAAAATTCAAACTCAGAAACACATTATTTGCATGTCATTAAAAATATAATATTTATTTAAAAAGGAAAATGATCAAATTTCAAAATGTAACATTTAGACATATTAAGTGATTTTTATGCACATAGATGTAGAAATGTTACTAGAATGACTAAAGGCTGGAGATTATCCTCCTCCCATATGGCTGCTACCACTTTTCAGTGACTGAATAGTGTTCATATAAGTCAAGCAGAATTATGTTCTGTTGTTTTAGATTTTGGGCAAAATAGGGTAGTAAAAATTATCATATATCTACCTTACCCTTACATTCCTCCCTGGAAGCCTCCATTTTTTCCCTCTCAGAAGGAGTGAATGTGATAAAGCCCAGGTAGGACCTCCAAAGGAGGCATTGTTGAACACAGCAGTACATGAGCCTATTATTGTAAGAAGTTCTGCACTGAAACATATCGTTCCTATAGACCCAAATCTCAGATGAGTCTGGGGGAGTTCTAAGGGAGATAAGGAATGGCCCAACTTCTAGCATTGTTGTAAGAATCATCGGCAGATGGTTGATGAGGGTAAGAAGATGCCTCTCATTCTGGGTACTCTTCCTTCTCTTACTTTTTAATACTTTATGACTCTTGGGAATTAATTAATGGCAGCTTCCTACCTTGGACTCAATTTAGTTAGTGAATATTAAGTATCTATATTGGCCCAACATTTAAGGCCTTTTTTTTTTTAACAAAAGCCTTGGATGCAAAACCCATTTGTCCTTTTGTTTTCTTCCCTTGATGTGAAATTCTTAAGTTGCATGATAGTTTGTATATGTTCAGCCCAGGAAGTGGCACTATTAGAAGGTGAGACCTTGTTGGAATAGGTGTGGCCTTGTTGGAGTAGGTGTGTCTCTGTGGGTATGTGCTTTAAAATCCTCATCCTAGCTGCTTGGAAGTCAGTATTCTGCTATCAGCCTTCAGATGAAGATGTAGAGTTCTCAGCTCCTGCTGCACCATGCCTGCCTAGATGTTGTCATGTTCCTGCCTTAAAGAAAATGGGCTGAACCTCTGAACCTGTAAACCAGCTCCAATTAAATGTTGTCCTTAAAAGAGTTGTCTTGGTCATGGTGTCTGTTCACAGCCATGAAACCCTAACTAACTCAGAAGTTGGTACCAGGAGTGGGGTATTCATTTGACAGCCTGGCCAGGTTTTTGGGAAAACTGTGGAAGGACTTTGGAACTTTGGGCTAGAAGAGCCAGTGGGTGTTAAGAGCTCCGTGGAATGTTCTGTAGGAGTTTGAAAGATATTGTTGAGAATAGTGCAAACAATGGAGGGCTGGCTTGTGAAATTTCTGAGGGAAGATTAAAGACTTATCAGGGCCATTGCTATTTTGATTATATAGATTCTGTGGTTTTGGTTAGCTGGGGCTAAAGAATCAGCTGTGATTATCCCAAAACTACTAAGGTGAAACCTTTGTATTACTGGAACAATTGATGTTGATTAGCTGGAGCCAAGAAATTAGCAGTGATTAAGAAGAGAGCAGCATCACTAAGGTGAAATCTTCTGGGAAATGTTTCCTGAAGGCACAGAGAAGCTGTGTTCCAGAGACTGACCTTGTTTTGGCAGCCAGACTTGGTAATGTATAAGAGTCACCCAGGCAGTACTGATTTTGAAACATGAAGGGGTAGTAGCTGATGCTTGGCACTGTGAGAAGCCAGGAGAGTTGAAGGTGCATCCTCACAAGCAGTTGAAGGCCAAGGACTGAAGGGGTTATGGAGAGAACTTAAAGCTTAGCACCATGAAAAGAGCATATGATAGGCTATTTGTGAAAGTGCAGTCCAGTTGCAGCAGAGACCAGCAGTGTTTTGGAGATGCCAGTACCATGTGATGACCACCAAGAACAGCAGCAGCAGTGGATTACAGGCTGTCAGAGCCTGGAAGACACAAGATGAGTACTACACATAGCAGAGCTGGAGAAGTGATCTAAGCCCTTGGAGGAACCCAGAAGGTCATGAGTGGATCCCAGATATTCGACAACTGTTTGATTTTGCTTCTGGATGTGCCCTGATGTTTTTCCCTCTTGAAGTAAGAAAGTATTTTAGTGGAGCCCACAGTTAAGAGACTTTGAATTGTAAAAAGACTTTGGATTTCAAAAGAGACTGGATATTTTAAAGGGATCAAAATATTAATATGTAAGAATTTATAAAGTTTGTGGGACTTTTAAAGTTGTTTCGATCTTGGGGATGAATAAAAAAGTAAGGGTTGAAGCTTAATAGTGATGTGTTTGTCAAGTTGACAAGGAGTCAGTTTTACTGGCTGGTTTTATGTGTCACCTTGACACAAGGTAAAGTTATCACAGAAAAAAGGAACCTCCCTTGAGGAAATGCTTCCATGAGATCCAGCTGTAAGGCATTTTCTCAATTAGTGATTGAGGGTGGGAGGGTTCATTGTGGGAGGTGCCATTGCTGGGCTGGTAGTAGTGGGTTCTATAAGAAATCAAGCTGAGCAAGTCAGGGAAAGTAAGTCAATAAGTAACATTCCTCCATGGCCTCTATATCAGCTCCTGCTTCCTGACCTGCTTGAGTTCCAATCCTGACTTCCTTTGGTGGTGAACAGCAATGTGCAAGTGTAAGCTGAATAAATCCTTTCCTCACAACTTGCTTCTTGGTCATGATGTTTGTGCAGGAATAGAAACCCTGACTAAAACAAGTTGGAACAATTTTGCTTGGAGAGGACACTTGAAAACTTGGGACTGGTTGTCAGAAATGCAAGAAAGAGGTAATGTTTTTTCTATATTAAGATTCTGGTAAACACAGGAGTTTCCCATCACAAAGACTTAAGAGGTTCCAAATGTCAATAGTGTCAAAGTTGAGAATCACTTTTTCACTAACAGTACAGTGACCAAACTATCAAACATAGATAAATTAAGAAACAAAGGTATAATGGTTCATGACTTAAAATGTTCTTTTCATCGTGTGAAGAAATACATGACACAGAGGAGCCATTATGTGATTGCAAGCCAGGAAACTGAAGAGGAGGACCCAGGCACGGCATTGCACTGCCTCTCTCCTTTCTTCACAACTGTTAGCTTGGGCCTCCAACCATCAATGGCACCAACTATATTCAAGTAAGGTTTTCCCCATAAGTTAACCATCTCTGAAAATGACCTCATACACAATGCCAAGAGTGGAACCCTTCAAATTCCTAGATTCTAAATTCTAAATCCCATTAAGTTGATAATGAAGATAAGCCATCCCAACAAAGTTGTCTTAGTTACAGCAAAATTTTGGAAGACGTCCTCAGGAATGATGTCCTAAATGGAAATAACATACTACTACATGAGTTGAGATTTTTGGATAGATAGAGAATATGGCAATTGTCTTTAGCTAGAGAGTTACTTTGTATGAAGAATCCCTCTAACCAGACATGGTAGTGAACATCTCTAATCCCGTTCACGCTGGGACTGTGAGTTTGAATCTAACCTGTAAAATTTGACAAAAATTATCTCAAAATAAACATTTATAAAGGATTGAAGTGACAGGAAAGATGGCACATGCCTTTCATCCCAGCACCGAGGAAAAAAAGTCAGGCAGACACCAGTGACTTTAAGAGCAGCTAGTCTATATAAAGACCAACTCTAGGCCAGTTCCAGGGATACATAATGAGACCCTGTCTCTAAGGAAAGGTGTAAATGGTGATGAAGATTAGCTTAGTTTAGTGGTAGAACATGAGCTTTCTGGTCTAGCGTAGGTGAGGCTCTGGGTTCAACTCCAAATACTGCATGGGAGAAAAGCTTGCTTGACTCTTGATACTTGACTCTTCCATTAACTCTTTTAATTTCTGTTTAAAACTGCAATTATTGAAAACAAATCCATGAATTCCTTAATATTCATTTAACTTGGTAGTTCACTCTATGTTTCTTATGTTTAATAAATAATGCTGCATAATTCTGTGAGGAGACTGCCTTACAATCTACACATTTGGTTCTGAAGTTTTCATCTGAAAACTGAGAATTAAAATAGGTATATTAAATCAACCTTCTTAGGAGGGAGCACTAAATTAATATAAGTAAAGTACTTGAAACAATATACCCCTCCCTTTTCTATGTTAAATATACTATATATAAATATAGTATATATACACATATGCTTATATACATATATATTTTCCTATAAATCCTTATAATAAAATTTAGTTTACAAATAAAAATTAGATTGAAAATGAGTAATAAAATATAATAGCAATAAAATGGAAGAAATCAATGATATACTATGACATAGTTATATAAACATTATGAATTTCAGTAATTTTTAAAATACTTTTGGTTCATGTATCTGTGAACTGAAGTCAATTGGAACCATGGACAATGAAAGCACAGAAAAGGGAACCACCATATCCTAGACATAGAACAAGCTCTAGATAGACACAAATCCTCACCTTTAACTTTACCATTTTTTAATTTTCTTTATTCTTTAATTCTTTTTTACAGTACAGATTTCACCCCTCCCAGCTAGCCCTCCAACCACTCCCCATTCCAAATCACCATTCCAAATACCTCCTCCCCCAAATCTCCAAGAGGATGTTTCTATTCCTACCCCCAATCCACCAGGCCTCCTTACCCCCTGGGGCCCAAGGCTCTTGAGGGCTAGGTGCATCTTCTCTCACTGAGGCCAAACCAGGCAGTCCTCTGTTTTATGTGTGTACCGGGTCTCATATTAGCTGATGTATGCTGCCTGGTTGATGGTTCAGTGTCTGAGAGATCTCGGGGTTCCAGGTCAGTTGAGACTGCTGATCTTCCCATGGGGCAGCCCTCTTCTCAGTTTCTTTAAGCTTTTCCCCAATTCTACCACAGGGGTCCCAGGCTTCTGTCCCTTGGTTGGGTGCTATCTGCATTTGACTCTTTCAGCTGCTTGTTGGGCCTCTCAGAGGACAGCCATGCTAGGCTTCTGTCTGCAAGCACACCTCAGCATCAGTAACAGTGTCAGGGCTCCAGTCATTCCCTTGAGCTAGATCCCAATTTGGGCCTGTCCCTAGACCTCCTTTCTCTCATGCTCTTCTCCATTTTTGTTCCTGCAGTTCTTTCAGACAGAAACAATTCTGGCAACCTCATCTCTCACTTGATGCCCTTATCTTTCTACTGGAAGTGAACTCTGCAAGTTCCCTCTCCCCAGTTCTCCCAAGTTCTCTGAACTTTTCATCTAAAGTCTCTCCCTTTGAGTTCTGAGAATCTCTCATCTCTCGGGTCTCCAGTACATTCTAGACAGTCCCCATACCTCCTACCTCCCGAAGTTGCCTGTTTCCAATTCTTGCTGAACAAAAATAAAATGCATGCAAGATTTGTAGACCCACATTATCTAGTAACAATAATGTGCTAGAATAATGCTCTGTAATGAAATTCAGTGTGATTTACGCTTATCTCCAAAAAAGAAAATAAATAAAATAAAAAATAAAAAAGGCTCACATATGAAATTTTAGAGTACCTAATATTTTTGTCTGAGAACCTGAAAACCTGAAGCTTTGCCTTGTGACCGTACCTACTTGTTTTCCTACTATGAAGAACAGTTCCCACCAGGTGAGTTTGTTTCTTCCATTCCCACACCCTTTGGAAGAAAAGGGTTAGTGTTTGGTTTTTGTCCTGCATTATCTTCCATCTTTCATTGAATTGAATTCTAAATTTAGGTTTCTGAGTTTCCAGTGAAAGAACTTTTCTGGCACCCATGGCCATGGGCGTCAGCAAGACATGGAAGTATAAAGAGCTGTGGAGGAACGCCTTCATCCTATTGACTGCTCTAACCACAGTGAGAAACCATGAAGACCTTAATCTTTCTTTCCTTCCTTGGAGCTGCTGGTGAGTTGCTTTAATGAATAAGTCACTAAGAGTTAATCATCTTTGTTCTTTGGTTGATGGTTCAATCTCTGGAAGCCCCCAAGGGTTCAAGTACAAAGAAGGGTTTTTTTGGACTAAACCCAAGGCTTAGTCCAAAAAGGCTTACCAAGAAAATATTCACCAATTCTAACATATATGATCCCTAATTATTTTTATAAATTTATTTATATAATCTATGTGAGTATACTGTCCATCCTTCATATACGCCAGAAGAGGGCATCAGATCCCATTACAGATGGTTGTGAGTCACATGTAATTGCTGGGAATTGAACTCAGGACCTCTGGAAGAACATTCAGTGCTCTTAACCACTGAGTCATCTCTACAGTCTGTATGATTCCTATTTTATTTTTAATTTTCATAATGAGTCTTGCTAAATTGTCCAGGCTACCACTGAGCACATTCTATAGCCCAGACAGGCCTTAAGCTTGCCATCATTCTGCCTCAGCCACCAAAGCAGTGGGAACTACAGATTTGAGACAAAATGCAAGGATGAAACTAAAATTATAGTGCTGAAATGTAATACAAAGGTTTCCAGAATTCAGCAATTATAAATTAGACGTATCTCTCAATACTTCCAGAAATATCTTAGCTAGTAAAATATCTTAGCTCACAAAAATGATGTAAGACTTTGGAACTCTAGGAAATCTTGATAACAGTGAGTACTACTACACAATGTAGGAACACATGTTGCAAAGGTTATTAGCTTAATTTAAAAACTTAGTAAGGTAAATCTTGTAATGATTGGAGAAATTGTTTATAAAAACTTCAGTTACAAGCAATAAGAGAGATAAACGGAATAAAACATTAAATAAGTTTTTTTTTCTCTAAAGTAAGAATGCTTTCAGCTTACGCATTAAGTTTTTCTTCTTTCTTTATGGAGATAAACATGTCGTGCCAACAACTTACCACCTGTCAAGATTAATGCAAAGCTGTCCATTTGCATGACTTCTCAGCAGGATTTGTTTTAAACTGCCCCTTATGCCCTCAAATAGTCATAATTAGGCATCTCTGGTTGACTTTTTGCTTAGTTGCTCTCCCCCTGGATGATGAAGACGACAAGATTGTTGGAGGCTACACCTGCCAGAAGAATTCTCTCCCCTACCAGGTGTCCCTGAACTCTGGCTACCATTTTTGTGGAGGCTCCCTCATCAATTCCCAGTGGGTTGTTTCTGCTGCTCACTGCTATAAATCGTAAGTGACCAATATTCACATTTCCATGCTCTAAATCTATTGTCCTTTAGTCTTACCAAAATACAATTAGGAAATGTGCACAGCTGTGCAGGATGTTTAAAACATTCAGATACTGGATTGCAGAGGTGGATCAGTTGCTGAGAGCATTTGCTCCTCTTTGGGAAGGCCTGGGTTTGATTCTCAGCAACTACATCTAATCATTCACAGTTACCTATAACTCTTGTATCATGGGATCTTATGCCTTCTTCTGGACTCCATGGGCATCTGCATTCATACGTGAACATACCCACACACAGATATGAATGTGTATATATAATTAATAATAAATCTTTACAAAATCAGATATCAAGAACTTGATTCTATCTCAGCAATTATATGATCTACTTACTTTATTACTATCTTTTTTAGGTGATGATACTAAAGACCCAGAAGGGGAATCATCATTGTTTAAGGATGTCTTAGAATAAGTTCAGATTCTGAATCACTACATAGATTTAACAAAAGAAAATGGGCATGTAAAGATGAAACACTGTATTTAAGCACATTATGAAAAATAAGCATACATAATTCTGTTCTATAACATTTCACTGCCTTTCAGCCTAGTACGGTGGTGCACTCCTTTAATCCAAGCATTTCTTTTCGGACATTTTGCTTCATCCCACTGTTTATTTGTCTTAATATCTCAAATTCTTGCATATCTTACATATCTAAAGTCTTGAAGTATTACACTGGAAAAATGGCAAATGCTAACCAATTTCTACCAATCTGCTCTTCATCTCCAACTATTTAATAAGGGTGTTTCTTCCTATCTTATACCTTCTATTTTAATGCATAATGAACTGTGAGTCTGTACTAACTAGCAGGGAAACGATGGCAAGGAATTTTCTTACCTACAAACAGGAAGGGAGAGCATACAATTACCTAGGATATAAAGTCACCTATGGGAATATTTGTGTTTATTTGCATGATTGGGAAATTGGGGGAAGGGAAAGATTGAAGTTGGATATGTTAAAAACTGCTAATCCTTATATCCAGCCGAATTCAGGTGCGCCTGGGAGAACACAATATTGATGTCGTCGAGGGTGGTGAGCAATTCATTGATGCAGCTAAAATCATCCACCACCCCAACTATAATGCAAGCACCTATGACAATGATATCATGTTGATTAAGCTGAAGTCAGCTGCCACCCTCAACTCTCAAGTGTCCACTGTCTCTCTGCCAAGATCTTGCCCATCATCTGGTACTAAGTGTCTTGTGTCTGGCTGGGGCAACACCCTGAGCTCTGGCAGTAAGTATTACTGGGACTTGATTACCAAGTGTGAGAAGACTAGAGATGAAAGACATGTTGGGGGCAAGGTGGTCCAAATTCTCACTCAGGGAAGGTTCTCTAAGGATAGACGTATATGCAGGCAGTATTAAAATGCATAAATTAGAGTGGAGAAAATATTTCTGCCCACATCATACAGTAGACACAACAAAAATGAACTTGTAGAGAAAACTCAAAAACATTTAACTGAAATGGGGGAGGTAAGTAAACAGAGACTAAAGATTTTGGTGTGCCTTTAAGTATACGCTTGTTGAGAGCTCTGGACACCAATGCTTGCACCTGATTTTTTAAAAATTGTTGTCGTGAATTGAATAAAATTAGTTATCATACTTTCTCAAAAAATGTTCTCTCAAATTATAAGTCACTGGGAAATTTAAAGACAGAGTAGGCATTAAGAAAGAAGCAGAAGGCTGGAAAAGTTGTTTCCAAGAACCATGGATAATCTATTTTCAATCTTGTGCTTGACAGCCAACTACCCTTCACTGCTTCAGTGTCTTGACGTCCCTGTCCTCTCTGACAGTTCTTGCAAAAGTTCTTACCCAGGCAAGATCACTACCAACATGTTCTGTCTGGGCTTCCTGAAGGGCAGAAAAGACTCCTGCCAGGTGGGTTATTTGTGGCTGTTCTCCCTCTTATTCATTCTCCCTCTTCCCTTACTTCTGCTTCTTTGAAAAACAAAAGATGGAGAGAGATAACATTAACCATCTCTGAGACTCTTAGTAAAAGTAGATTTGGAATAAAATTTTAATTGTCTCTATTATATTGATGACTCGGACTAAAATGTGAAATTACTACAAACATTTTATCTGACCAAGTAACTCAAAAACTTTATTGTAGACTGTACCTTCGAAAGAAGAGCAGAGCTTTTGAAAAATTATTCAATCTCCCCAGTTCTCACACATTTACAGGTTGATAGAGTGACTAAAGAAAGGTATAGGTCTGTAAGAAAGAAAGATAAAGAATACTGGCATAAAGAGACTGCAGCTTTAGAATATAGGTGTAAAGAAGTTATTTCATAGAGAACTTACAAAAGATGCCCAAAATAACCAAGTAACAACTTGGACTCCATCCTCAAATTTAGACATAAGTGAGAACTCTTATTGTCTTATCTTTTCTTTGTTATTCAGGGTGACTCTGGTGGCCCCTTAGTCTGCAATGGACAACTCCAGGGTGTTGTTTCCTGGGGTTATGGCTGTGCTCAGAGAGGAAAACCTGGTGTCTACACCAAGGTGTGCAAGTATGTGAACTGGATTCAGCAGACCATCGCTGACAACTAAACACCTTTAACTCTTCACAAACCCTCTCTTTGTAGTCAAATCCCCCTTCCTTCTATGCCCCAAACCACTATCATAAGAACAATATTTTGTTTTTACCACATCTGTCTATGTATGGTTCTTGCTTGATAATGGCAAACTTTCTCTTGAAAATTGCTGCCAATGAGAAAATATATAGTGTTCTAGTATTTTATGAAGATAATTAAAAAAGATATTTAGCATTTTATTCAAATCCAATTTGGTAGTTTATTAATATAGCTGATACATCTTATTTGAATATTTGTCTATAGCTGGTACATCTTATTTTAATATTTGGCTATTACATTTTCTTTCTTATGCCCCAATATGGTAGATCTAGTGTTAATATTTGTAATAGATTATGATACAAAAATGCAGATATAAAAGCAATGGCTAAAAGTCAGGGAAATGCCTCATGTTGGAATGGAGATGAAGTCCAAGCTGCCAGCATTCGTAGGTAATTTCCACTTCCATGACAGCACACTATTTCTTCATGTTATTCTTCAGTCAATCCAAAACTCTATTGTGTTGTATGAAATATTAAAAAATGCAATCCATGCTAAGCCGACAGGGCCTGGTGGGCTGGCTGGCCAGGCACTGGCAGTCATGGCCGGCCTGTTCTCCTCTCATGGAGACTCTCTGACTCAGAGCTCCAAAATCTCTCTACCCAGCTCAATAAGTTCCCACTAGTGGGTCGTTACCATGCCAGCCCCACGCTTCAAAATTCCCACAGACTTTTGGAGTGCAATTCTTGCAAATCCATGCTTTGCCACCATACCTTTCTCACTGGAACCCAGTTGAGCCATCGCATGAAGGAAAACACTACACAAAATTAGTTAAGAATCAATGATAGCTCAATGGCTGGGCACAACAGCTAACATCATCATTTATAAGCCATTCTAAGTTAAATCCTCCAGTAACAGATACAAATGGATCTACCACCTGAAACAAAGTCCATCTACACTTTTGTCTCATCTCCCATCTTCTGGCCCACTATCTTCTCCTCCACTGTCCTGCTGTCCATCCCAGAAGTCCTGCCTACTAGCCCAGTGATTGGTTTCTTTATTCATTAGAAGGGTCACATGAAGTCCTGAGTATGTGATTCACTCCTCCTTCCAGGCAGCTTCTCGTGGAGAAATTGAATTAGCATCAAAATACAGACAGTACCAGGGCTATTCACAACACTATTACACCTACCTTTCCAAGGATTTACACATCCATATTCCCTCTTGTTTTTTTTTTTTTTTTTTTTTTTTTTTGGTTTTTCGAGACAGGGTTTCTCTGTGTAGCCCTGGCTGTCCTGGAACTCACTTTGTAGACCAGGCTGGCCTCGAACTCAGAAATCCTCCTGCCTCTGCCTCCCAAGTGCTGGGATTAAAGGCGTGCGCCACCACCGCCCGGCTTCCCTCTTGTTTTTTAAATAATATTATTTTATTAACAAATACAGTGTGTGGAAATAATCTGGCCAATCTTTTTCTCAGCCACACCTCAAACACCAAATTAAGTGATGCACTAACTAAAGTACAAGTCAAAAATAAATGAAATCAGTTTGCTTAAAACAAGCATGTTAAACCAGAAGTCATAAATCTCTGGTTCCAGAGGTATTACTGCTGTTCTTCAGCCCTGTCAGAGAAGACACCCTATTCTGGTTTTCATAAACTCTCCCTCAACAAACACCAATGCACAGATCTCTGATAGAAGTGTATGAAGGAAAAAAACTCCTATGGTAATTCCTATGATTATATGATATTGCCATGAGAGAAAACTTAGCAGCACCTGAACATAGACATATTGTATACCTGGAAAAACTTTGAAAAGGGAATGTTTATCTTCAGGGATAAGATGGTACATGCATTCTGTCTCAGTTACATCAGGATGTTGTATTGAAAAGGTTAGAAACAGAAAAGACTCTACAGCACACACTTCAACCTCAGAGTCCTAGAGGTACTAAAAGTTCTGGGGAGGTATAGTTTTCTTGGTTTTCTAATGTATTCTCATGTTGTATATCATATCCTACTTGTGGTCCTAGGAGCTACCTCTGATGTCTTCTTTTTTGTAAATAAGTTGATCACCAACATATGAGCAGAAGCTCTCTAGTTCATTTAAAACAGGATTTCCTCCCAAGGCTCCATTTCGTAGTATCATCTAGCCTGGTGTTAAGGTTTCAGTATATAAACCTCAAGAGAACATAGCTATATTGTCTATAAAAAATATATCAGGACTCTCAGCCATCAACCAAGGGGTACACATGGTTCCAGCCAAAAATGTGGCAGAGGAATGCCTTGTCAGGCATCAGTGGGAGGAGTGGTCCTTGGTCAGGTGAAGGCTAAATAGATGCCCAACAAGGGGAAATTGGGGGGAGGGGGAGGTGGGAGTGGGTCAGGTGGAGGGGCATATACTTGGAGGCAGGGAGTGGGAGGAGGGGTTGGGGGTTTTGGGGGGGGGAGGAAACTGGGAAATGTTTTACCACTTGAAATGTAAATGAAGATTATATTTAAGAAAAAAAAGAAAAAATATATCAGGAAAGGGAAGAAGATCTGTGCAGTAATCACTCACATCTCAATGTTTGTATCTCACAATTAATGTTATTTGAAGAGAGCTGCTTTGAGTTCTTAATAATGCATTTCACTGTAACTTGGGTGAACCCAAAGGTCCTTAGTCTTTGCATTCAAGACTTAAGTATTTAATCACAGCAAACTTTTTCAGTCTTGTTTCTGAGTTCTTCCTGAAAAACTTTTTTTTTTAAATCTTTTTCTTTCTTTATTTCTCTTGGATATTTTCTTTTAATTTAATTTAATTTTATTTTTTTAATTTACATTCCAAATCATTTCCCCTTTCCCGTTTCCTCCCTCCCCGAAAGTCCCATAAGCACCCTTCCCTCCCTCTTTTCCCCATTCAACCCCCTCTCCTTTCTCAGTCCTGGCGTTCCCCTACGTCCAGTCTTGCCAGGACCAGGGGTCTCTCCTTCCATCTTCTTAGAAATCTATTGATATGCGAATTGTGTCTAGGGTATTCCGAGATTCTGGGTTAATATCCCCTTATCAGACAGTGCATTAGAGAAATGCACTGTTTTATTTTTTAAATTATCATTCAAAGTAATAAGTTTCCTTATGGCTTCCCCCCACCTAACCTTCCCCGCTAAACATTTCTACCCTCAATCTTTTCTTTCTAGTTCATACATAGTCTACCTTACCTTAAAGATGTTTTCTTTTCATTTGATTTATTAATTCTTTCATTTCAGAGGGGGGTTTTTTTGTTTGTTTTTTTGTTTGTTTGTTTGTTTCTTTTTCAGGATCTCCAGTTCTTTGCAGCCATCATGGTTTTAAAGTTTCCCTCCAAGTTTCTTATTTTTATTCACTTTGGTAACTTTCTTGTCTAGGTCTTGAACTGATTGTATAACTTCCTTGAATAGTTGTAGAGAGCCATCCTTCTGAATAACACCTCCCCCACCTGGCGGAGCTCAGGGAGAAGGTGAAGTCTTGTCTTCAAGGAGTTACAACTTCCTGTGAAAGGAGCCAGCCTCCATCTCCCGCAGAGCGGCAGAGCCTGGAGTAGAGCCAAAGCCCCGCTGAGTAGTCTCTCAACCTTGGGGGAAGGTCACGCCCCCAAAGTTTATATTGCCATTTTACCTCAAGTAAAAGTCAGACCTTGAACAGCCATGTCTTACTCTCAGTGTGTTTTTTTCTCTTGTCCCCCTTCGTTTCATTTCCCAGCTCTCCTCCACAGAGGACCCGATCCCGGGAGGTTACCTACAGTTACCAAAGTAAATTCCTTATCTGTTTATTTTAATATCCTTTGGCCATTAATCATTTTTAGAAGTAAAACTCTGATTCTTCTGGCATTTCAACTACCTCATCAACTTTGTTTTCTAATATTGAGAGTCTGACAGTTTGTGATACTGTTACTGTTGAATGTCTCCTCACACATTTTTCTTTGTTAAATTTTAGACATCTCTTAGAGTGTATGTGTCCTCCAGTTTGCATTTCTCCTCCATATCTCTTTACATGTTGCTTGTTTTACTCCATGTGAGACGTTTGCACTTGGATTTATGTTCAGGAAAAGCTGACTATAGAAATTGCGGTAGTTAGACAACAGTCCCAATATCACCCACATCCCCTAAAGGTTTGAAGACTGGGTCATTAAAGTACAGTTTCGAAAAAATATTATTTATAGACTTTTGTTTTATTCTGATTATTGTTTTTGACTTTTGCCATGGTTAGAGTAATGTTCAAAGGTACTAATATTGAAATAGTGTGCTAAATGGGAAATGGAACAGGAAGAGATTGTGAGAAGGAAAGTATACATGTTAGAAATTTGAAAAGCAGTAGATAAAATATTATATATTAGGTTTTTGAACGAGGTCATACTTAAAAACACTTTTCAATAAGACTTAAGTTATAGCATATCAAATGATTAAGCATTTAAAGATCAAATACATGGAGTTACAGAGATGATTCAAATGCTGTGCCAGAGGTCCTGAGTTCAATTCCCAGCAACCACATGGCAACTCACAACCATCTGTAATGGGATGTTTACCTCTTCTGGGTGTGAGTAAAGACAGATCACTCATATACTTATAATTAAATAAATGTTTTAAAAATACAAATACACATCCATTATAAATAAATAATATATGATAAATAATAAATTGTATGTATAACAAAAAAGGAAAGTTAATATTAAAATAGTACAAATATAATGGATGATAAATTTAAGACAGGTTATTGTGTTAGCAGTTAATGCTTCTTCCTATTTGGGGAGGTCTGGCCCCTGTGATTACCTTGCTTCTATATGCCAAATTTTTATATCAAGTTTGATGACAAACTTCCTGGTTGATTCAAGTCCTTTATGTAGAATGGGTTAGTATTTAAAATACCTTAGATACAACTGCCCAGTAAACTGCATGTTACCTCTAGATATTTTGATAGCAAGTTAGTACATCTATAGAATTTTTATGTTTTTCTTCATTTAGGGTTTCATGTTACTTATTTTACTCAATACCCTAAAAGTCCAATGGGTATTGCTTCTCATATGTCAGGATTAGGTCAATGAATTATCAATAACCACAAATCTTTATTCTAGTGGGTATCATTCTTATATTTAAAAAAAATCTTTCCTTTTTCTCTATCTGATCTTAATTCATTTAACTAAATATAAATCATTGTCCACTTATATCTTGTCGAATGAACCAATGGTGCTGAAAGACTGTGGGGGATTGGGTCTGTTTTACAAGTATGCAGATATATCTCTTAACATTATTAACTATTAGTCCTAAATAGTACATTTATTCACTTACTCATCAAATGCTTATTAAGATCTGATGGTATTCTTTTTGTTGTTGTTGTTAAGTACACACACACACACACACACACACACACACACACACACACACAAAGAAAAAGAAAGAGAAAAAGCCCTGTGCTCAGGTATACACATTCTAACAGGTAAATAACAAAGTAAATAAAAGGGACTAGATCCTAATTAACTCAAATAGTGTAAGAAGAAACTATGTTGATAAAGACATGGATGGCTGTGAAAATTACATTTGTTTTTTTTTTTATGTAATCAGAGAAAATATCCACCCAAAGAAACTGCAGTTTAACACAAAAATGCAAGGGGAAAGTTGGAGAAGATTCCATAAAATAAATTTGCTATACATAAACCTCTTGCTCAAGAGACAGTAAGATCTAGACAAACATGAGAGCTATGTAGAAAATTTGAAAAAAACACAAAGATGGAATAGGGCAAGAGTAGACGTGAAGTTTCTTAGGGAATCCTGCCCTGGGAATAAGAATAGCCAGAAGCCTGATGCCATAAGAGGAACTGCCAGAAAGAGACACTCTTCCAAGAAAAGAGTAAGTTTGTAGCTCTAAATCATCCGAGCTAAATCTATTCATGCTTACTCAGTGGCTTCTGTTACTTACATCTTTTCTGTAGTTGTAGCACAACAGAAGCAAAGAGAATCTGGAAAATTCCCTCTGCCTAGTACTGGACAAAACTGAAAATTAATGTATTTATTACCAACAATTCTTACCTCCTTGCTGTTTCATGAAGAATCAAGCAATGAACTGGCATCTCTGGTTATAGACAAGTAATCAGAACATTGCCTGTTCCAGCATTTAATCTGCCAGATGCTCAAGAGTATAGAAAGTGTGGAGAAGCCTTGTAATAAAGAATTACTTCTATTTAATGATGATCTTGAAAATATAGAGGGAGACATCAAAGTTCACCTGGAAAGGCCCAAGAAGTGAGGTATCTTTGGGAATATTTTAAAATCTTTGTTAAGATTGAGATAGTCTGCACAGGTTTAAACTAGACACGGTCTTCACACTGAGAGGGGCCATACACAAAACTACCATTCCTAATCAAGAAGCTGTCTCCAGATGGCATTTGCTTGTTAAAAAAACAAACAAACAAACAAACAACAACAACAAAAACCCCTAGGTTCTCCAATAGAGTCTTGCTGGGTATATAAACCAGACAAGAATAGATCCCATGCCCAGCAGTAGGTAGACAACACAAAACTGAACCTGAGTTGTATTTATAGACACCTTTTCCTTCATTTTGTTTTGTTTTTGTTTTTTGTTTACATATTTTGTTTTTCCTTAATTGTCTTTTGCTTGTATATTTTGATTTTCAATTTTAGGTTTTTACTGGTTTTGTTTGTTTGTTTTCTGCATGTGTGTTTCTTATGTTTTCTTTTTAAAATTATTGTTTATTTGTTTATTTGCCTATTTTGTTCTTTTCTGTTTGCTTTTTGTTGCTGTTTTTTGTTTGTTTTTTGTTTCCCAAAGACAAAAGGCAAAGAATTGGGTGTGTGGAGAGTTGGTGAGGTTGTGGGAGAAGTTAGGGGAGGGAAAACTGACCAGAATATTGCTGGAAATTTTATTCAATAAAAAAGCTGAGATACTTTAACAAAAAGAAATTTAATTCTTGACTAGTCAGTGAGAATGTCAAAAACCTAGAATTCAATGACTTATCTAGCTAAGGGTCCTTTAGGCTAATTGAAATTTTAATGATATATTTCTTTAGGGGGTATGAAAATATATATTAAGTCCATCTAATGTCAGAAGATGCAGGTTGCAATAATTTCAAGAAGAGCTTGCTTTAGCACAGAAGACATGTTTTACTTAAGAATTTAAGAAAAACTCTTAATTATGTCAAAATTTAGATGTAGGAAGTCATACAAACTTACACCTATTCACATATATGTAAATGCTTATATATTTAATATATATTTTAATGTTGTTACAAAAAATACATATTTAATATAAGGGCCTAATTCTCATAATTTTAATACAGACAAATAATATGTAATCTTTGTCTCTAATCAAAATCCTACAATTTGATGTACAGGTAAAATATAATATAAATAACAAATATAATCTATTAAGTAAAACACAAAGCTACATCATCATCATTTAATATTTCCCATTATTCTAAGAATGTAGAAATTGAGCCAACACGATTATCTAACATGTACCAAAAATATATACCAAAAGTCAGCCTAAAAACTCATCTTCTCTTCTTGAATTTCCCATTCATAAGTTAGCAGAAGTTTTTTCCCTTCTGAAAACAGTAACTATCCTCATGCTGACAATGATCAAAAGAAAGTGTCAAAAATATAAACAGATTTTTATTTTTACATAACATAGAATTCTCTAAAGAAAAGGAACCAAATGAAAAATAACCAGAAGTTCAGACAATAATTCTAACATGATAAAAGTGTACCTGAGTCCATCCCAGGTATATCTGAGCCAGCAAGCATTATTTTCTTTTCCTTTTCCTCCTATATTTCCACCCTGATGCATGCAGATTTTAGAAGAAAATAATATTATTCTTTCCTCCTCAAGTTATTAGCCTGGTTCTTTGTCTGTTAGAATTTAATTATGTAAAAGATTAAAAGCCTGTATATAAATATTATATTCATACTTACCTGATCTTGCATCAGGTAACTTCAATCCTAAAGATTTGCTAAGAAGCCATCTCTTATCAAATGTAGCACAGGTTTTAGCCAGATGGTGCTACAGAGGAAGAAGATAACTGTCCTTTAAGCTACAGTGATATTTTTCATTATGTAATTTTTTTCTGTTTGGTCTTTTGTTTCTTCTGTTTATCATTGCAACCTTGAAGATAATTGCCTACTCTCTGTCTATTTGTGGATCAGAGAAATTATCAATGATATAGTGGTCATTGTTAATATTATGAGCATTTCCTGACATTATAACTTAAGGGAAGAAAAGGGTACTTGGAGTCTGGTTCAAGGTGATTTGGTCTGAAATGAGTTGGCTTCATAAAATTGAATGCAGGAACTTGTGACAGAGGAGATTTACCACTTCATCAGAGTAAAAATAAATAAATATATAAAAAGATGTGGAAATATTAGGATTAGATTTAACAACCAAAGTCATGGCTATGTTAGTCTCTTTCTCTAACTCAGCCCCATCTCAACATAGCACACCAACTGAGGATCAACTCAACAAACAACACTATGGGGATGTATTTCACAGTTGAGCCAAAACTTTACAAAACCAATACACCAAAGCTCATGACAACCATGTAATACAAAATGTATTGTCCAAGAATACCCCAAATCTTAAATATGCCAATATCATTGTAAAGCATAAAGGTAAAGAATCTGTAGAGGAGTGTAAAGCACATCTTTGTCTTAGGATTTCTATTCTTGTGAAGAATTATCACGACCATGGCAACTCTTATAAATTGTATTGGCTGGTTTTGTGTGTCAACTTGACACAAGCTGGTGTTATCACAGAGAAAGGAGCTTCAGTTGAGGAAATGCCTCCATGAGATCCAGCTGTAAAGTACTTTCTCAATTAGTGATCAAGGGGGGGAGGGCTCCTTGTGGGTGGTAGTCTTGGGCTCTATAAACATCCTTAGTCATTAGGGAAATGCAAATCAAAACAACCCTGAGATTCCATCTCACACCAGTCAGGATGGCTAAGATCAAAAACACAGGAGACAGCAGTTGTTGGCGAGGATGTGGAGAAAGAGGAACACTCCTCCACTGCTGGTGGAATTGCAAGCTGGTACAAACACTCTGGAAAGCAGTCTGGCGGTTCCTCAGAAAACTGGGCATGACACTCCCGGAGGATCCGGCTATACCACTCCTGGGCATATACCCAGAGGCTTTACCTGCATGCAATAAGGACACATGCTCCACTATGTTCATAGCAGCCTTATTTATAATAGCCAGAAGCTGGAAAGAACCCAGATGTCCCTCAACGGAGGAATGGATTCAGAAGATGTGGTATATCTACACAATGGAATACTACTCTGCAATTAAAAACAATGAATTCACGAAATTCCTAGGCAAATGGTCAGATCTTGAAAATATCATCCTTAGTGAGGTAACCCAATCACAAAAGAACACACATGGTATGCAGTCACTGATAAGGGGATATTGACCCAGAATCTCGGAATACCCTAGACACAATTCGCATATCAATAGATTTCTAAAAAGATGGAAGGAGAGACCCCTGGTCCTGGAAAGACTGGATGTAGGGGAACGCCAGGACAGAGAAACGAGAGGGGGTTGAATGGAGAAAAGAGGGAGGGAAGGGGGCTTATGGGACTTTCAGGGAGGGAGGAAATGGGAAAGGGGAAATGATTTGAAATGTAAATTAAAAAAAATAAAATAAATAATAAAAAAAAAAAAAGAAAGCAAGCTGAGCAAGCTAAGGAAAGCAAGCCGGTAAGTAACATTCTTCCATGGCCTCTGCATCAGCTCCTGTTTCCTGACCTGCTTGAGTTCCAGTCCTGACTTTCTTTGGTGATGAACAGCAGTGTGGAAGTGTAAGCTGAATAAACACTTTCCTCCCTAACTTGCTTCTTGATCATGATGTTTTGTGCTAGACTAGAAACCCTGACTAAGACATAAATGAAAACATTTAACTGGGGCTGGCTTACACTTTCAGATGTTTAGTCCATTATCATCATTAATGGGAAGCATTGTAGAGCGCAGGCAGATGTGGTACTTGAAAAGGAGCTGAGAGTTCTACATCTTGATCTGCAGGCAATAGGAAAGTGACACACTTCCTCCAACAAAGCCATACCTACTCCAACAAGGCCACACCTCCTAATAGTGCCA
Organism: Tokudaia tokunoshimensis; assembly: GCA_036184795.1. Taxonomy (NCBI): domain Eukaryota; kingdom Metazoa; phylum Chordata; class Mammalia; order Rodentia; family Muridae; genus Tokudaia; species Tokudaia tokunoshimensis. Next base: position 62,417,766 of record BTHU01000002.1, on the reverse strand, counting down.
CTTCCTGTGAACATATGGAGGGCATTTCTTTCAATCTACTGCACATGTAATCTTAAGTACACAGGAGGGGAGATGGAAGCAATATGATCAACAGTTAAAGGCTCCCCTCGGGGGCGGGGGAGGGGAAGACATGTGGCCTACATGGGCAACTTGACACAGTCTCAAACAAACAAACAAACAAAATTATTTGCCAAGACTCAATGAAGCTTCACTGTTGTGAGTTCCTGCAAAGTTAGCATCATGTTGCACATTTCCAAAAGGCAATGCATGAATTGTATGAGAAACATAAGAAATTAGAACAAGGAGGCAGAAGCAGTGAAAAATAAAACAAACACTGAAAATGGTAAATAGTAGATACTGCAACAGCAGGTCTAACTTCTATTGCACATACTACCTTTATATGGATTAGTAAAAATACAGCCCTGCTGTCTTTAGCACACATGAACAGGTGTCTCTCATGGTCTGTGTACATGCACAGCCTTCAACTTTTCTCACTGTACATGATGCATTGCTGGCATCTCCAAGGATTTTTCTCTACCATCTTGTAGTTTTCATAATACAGGTGGATAAGCCATTCTCTCAAAGGATTCCTGTAGGTATTAAGAAACTGTCTGTTTATTGAGGCTCCCAGGTTTTTCTTTTAAACCAGGGTCTGAATACCCATGGCATTGTCTCTCATGCATTCTGCATGCTTGCAAAATTACCATCAAGTGAATGATGTCAAATTTTGCCAAGAATTTCAACTATGTCTAGGCTCAGGTAGATAATCCACAATTTCTGAGAATCTGAGTAGTTAAATATGATAAAAGGCTCACTAATATCTACAATTTTCCAGGTGGATATGACTGAGCCATATGCCTAGAAGCACACTTTACCCAAAAGACATTAAGATAAATTTCTAATTCCTGTCCTTGAATTTTGATTGGTGGCATATGGTCAATTCCCAAGACATACTCCAAGCATATTTCTTATTGTCTAATATAAATCACATGGCTTGTTTTTGCCACATCTAACATTTGCTGGAGCCTGGACTTTCCATTTTTTCACAGGCTTTCACAACCAAACTGCAAATGTCCAATGTTTTTCACTTTGATATTCTCTCTTGACTTTAATTGGAAACATAGCAAAAATGGGCATAATATCCAAATCAAGGATTCAATTCTGGACTACCTCCATAGTTTTTAAATATGATATAGATTATTTCTTGTGCATTTAGCTAGACACAAAATGTCAGGACATATGCCATTATCAAATGTGCTTTGCAGAATAGAGCAAGCATGGCCTTTTTCCTTCTACAGATAAAGAGCTCATTATACTTTATAAGCCCAGCCTTTACTGTCCTTATTCCTTTTGACAAAATGGATTTCTGCACGGTCAAGTGTTTTGTCCATTAATTAGGCTCACAGCATTCTGCAGTTGCTATTGCTATGTTCTATAAAATCTTCCAGAATCTTCCTGATGAGGTTTAATAACCATAGAAGCAGGCTTATCAAAATAACGAGCACAGCTCTCCAGAGCCAATTTTGGGGGTTAAAATTTTCTTTTATGTGAATGAAAATGGAGACATTACAACAGGCACTGAAAAATCCAAAGAATCATTAGGTTGCACTTCAAAAGCCTATGCTCCACAAACTTGAAAAGTCTAAATGAAATGGATAATTTCCCAGAAAGATTCCACTTACCAAAGTTAAATCAAGATCAGGTAAACAATTTAAACATCGCTATAACCCTTAAAGAAAGAAAACCAGTTATTAAAACTGTTCCAACCTAAAATCCAACATCTTTTCATGTTAAAAGTCTACGAGAGGTCAGGTGTTCATGGCACATACCTAAACATAATAAAAGCAGTATACAGAAAGCCAACAGCCAACATCAAATTAAATGGAAAGAAACTTGAAGCAACCCCACTAAACTCTGGGACAAGACAAGACTACCCACTCTCTCCCTATCTATTCAATATAGTTCTTGAAGTTCTAGGTAGAGCAATAGACAACAAAAGAAGATCAAGGGGATACAGTTTGGAAAGGAAGATGTAAATGTATCACTATATGCAGATGATATGATAGTATAAATAAGTGACCCTCTAAAATTCTACCATAGAACTCCCTTAGCTGATAAGCAACTTCAGTCAAGTAGCTGGATATAATATCAACTCAAACAAAACAGTAGCCTTCCTTTATACAAATGACTAACAAGCTGAGAAAGAAATTAGGGCAACAACACCCTTCACAATAGCCACAAATAATATAAAACATCTTGGTATAACTGAAAGCAAGCAAGTGAAAGACCTGTGTGACAAGGACTTCAAGTTCTTGAAGAGAGAAATCAAAGACCTCAGAAGAAAGAAAGATCGACCATGATCATTGATTGGCAGGATTAACATAATGAAAATGGCCTTCTTACCAAATTCAATCTTCATATTCAAGGGAGGAAGCTTGAATCTCTTTCAGAAAGGCAAGCAAAATAGATATAGGCAGTAGATGAAAGGGGGGAACTGAGTGCGAGAGGGAATGGAGAGCACAACAGGGGAGAGGGCATCAGATGTAGGGAGAGCTAAGGAGAGATGGCTGCGAGAGTGAAAGGAAATTGGTAGCAGTAGGGAGTGGGGGTAAGTGTGCATCTTTAGGACTTCAGACCTGGGAAATGAGAGGCTCCAGGAAGTCTATAAGGGTGACTCTATATGAGACTTTAAGCAGTGGGGGATACTGAGCCTGGAATAGCTATCTCCTGTAGCCAGGCAGGACTCCCAACCCACTCATAAAACCTTCAACATTAAGTTTGTCCTCTCTAAAAGAAGTGAAGGGACAAAGATTTAACAGAGATGAAGGTAATGGCCAATCAATTACTAGCCCAGCTTAAGAACCATCTCTTTGGCAATCCCTGACACCACAGACAGAAGCCTAGCATAACTGTCCTCTGAGAGGCTCCACACAGCAGCTGACCAAAACAGATGTAGAGACTCACAGCCAAACATTCAAAAGGGTTCAGGGAGTCTTGGAGAAGAGTTGGAAGAAGGACTGAGGGACCCTGAGGGAATGGAAACTCCACAGGAAGACCAACAGTATCAACTAACATGAATGCTTGAGGGCTCTCAGAGACTGAACCACCCAGAAAGAACATACAAGGACTGGACCTAGGCTCCCCTGCACATATGTTGCAGATGTGTAGCTTGGTATTCTTGCAGGTCCCAAAGCAACCAGCACTGGGGCTATCACTGACTCTGTTGCCTGCCTGTGGATCCTGTTCCCCTAACTGGGCTGCTATGTCTGGCCTCAGTGGGAGAGAATGCACCTAGGTTTGCAGTGACTTGATGTGCCAGGGTGGGTTTATACCCACGGGGTCTTACCTTTCTCATAGAATTGGAGAGATGGTGGAGGGAAGGGTTGTGTGAGGAGCAGACTGGGAAGAGGAGGGGCCTGAGATCCAGATGGAAAGTAAATAAATAAATAAATAAATAAATAAATAAATTGATTAATTAATTAATTAATATTAAAATTTTCTTATATGTGAAAAAAGAAAAAGAAAAAAAAATGATGACCTGGACATGAGCATAGTGGTAATATAATGTGGTAGTCGTTGTCTACCTTCAAGAAAATAGAAATAAATGAAGAACAAAGGACTCTGGGCTTTAAAGTCATGCACCCAACTGGCAATTTTTTCCAATTATGCATACTCCACATATCCACCTTTCCCCACATCAATTCTGCCACCTGGGGACCCAGTGATTTTTCCCATGACCCTGCTCATGATATTTCATACTCAAACAAAAAAGATAATATTGAAATTGAGAACTCTAGAACTGGTATTAAGGATAAAAAAAAAGGCTGAACAAATAAATGAACACTCTCTGAGGAAACAGGCATTTTTGTTCCTGCGAGTTGCATTCAATAGCAACAGTACTTGAAAGTGGTGAGAGCAATGTCAAGAATTCTCTGAAACTCCAAAAATATAAGGTTGTTTATTTCACATTGGTATCTAAAAGTGACCCGAACAAAGTCTAAAACTTCTGAAACCCAAAATGGTAAATACAAAGATTTTCCATGTTGAGCCACTAGGTGAGTTTCCAATATTGTGTTAGGTCAGGCTATCTTCAGTGAAACACCATGCATGTGAGAAAAGAAATTCCCAAGGTGAGTAGAAATTGTAGCAAGAACCCACAGCCTCCACCAGTTGTGTCCCTCATCTAGGTAGAAACTACAAGAACTATGCCACCTGAAAGGTGATGATGGTGGGCTCATTACTTGTTAAAGGGTTCAAATAAGCAGTGGGTCCACATCAAAGACATCAAATTCCATGGAGGAACATGATTAAGAGGAAATCAGTCTTTTAAACAAGGCCAATGATCAGATGCAGTGGCCAGCTATTTAGCCTTGTACACTTGGGGAGACAGAGACAATAGGACTTTAATTAGAGGGGGAGGGAGTAGGAGGAGATAGTTATTACATTCACCAAAGAAATTTGTCACCAAGGGACAAACCTACATTCAATTTCTGTTCTGTGACAGAAACAAAATAATAGGCTTAGTCGTCTTGTGGGTGGGACTAAGCAAAGACATTGCAGAGGACATCAAATCTTCTGGATTTTGAACTAAAAATAATTGGTAACTAATAGTTCAGCAATTCAGATGGAGGCCTGCTTTATCCAATAACTTAGATAAGGACAGAAAAATGGAGTTTACAAAATGTTATTTTAAGTGTCCTGGCAGATATGAAGACATTCTAAAGAAACACACCAATCTATCAATATATCACATTACTGAAACAGTAAGTCCCAAAGCAAAGAGCCTTTTCCAGGAATTGCATACTGAGAGAAGGAAAAGGTCCCTGGAGGACCTGCCTTTTTTTCCCTTTGAAAGGCCCTCATTTCTTAAGGGTCACTTGACCATGGAGGTACTAGGGTCTTCCTTTGGACCTTGATTTTCCTCCTCTTCTTTGTTGGGCTTGTCCCTCTTAATGGGATTCCATGCAGAAGAATGTTATTACTTGAGGGAGCTATTTGCAAGCCCGAGAAGTGTATGGCCATCAATAGTCCTCAAGAATGAAGACAGGTTGTCAGCTTCATCCCTTGACCACTCGTATGATTGCCAAATGGTTGCATACAGCTCACTTCTCAGAGTCACTGGACAGATGTCAAGCCCAGGACTGGGTTCTCACAAGGAGCCCACATGACCTAACGGAGCAGGGGAAATGGGAAATGTGACTCAGTATTTTGGCATTTTCGGTTAATTTCAGTCTTAAATGTATAAATAGCTCTAAGATGCTTGGGTCAGGCACCTCAGTGGTCAGCAACTGCTAGTTCTTTCAGATCTCTCTGGAACTGAGATGACAACCCAACGTTTTAGCTAAATTTAGGCTTTAGCTTTGAGTCTTTCCAACAGACTTTAAAGTGTTGCAGCATGAGGCTACTAGTCTATTTTCTCAGTTGTCCCTGAGAAGCCTTTAACATTCAAATCCCAGCTCCCTGTTGCCTGTTTCCAGTTTGTCCCTTTACTTCTACACCCCCTTTACCCTCTGGTTAGTGCTTTGACATCCAGATTCTCTGCTGTTTAGTGGTGTCTAGTCACTGAGCCTGAGAAAGCACAACAGCAGGAGTTGGGCATTCATCTTCTTCCCCTGGAAGCTTCTTCTTAGTGTAAGAAAAACACCAACACTGAAGTGATCTAAGCTTCCTTGCCTGGAATTTTGGCATAGTGGTGTGTGGGATTTCCCAGTCCTATTCTAACATAGCTCTGGCAGGATGGCTTTTTAATCATAGGCAGCCCGGGGGGAGTATACATAGTATGTGGATGAAGGTCAGACTGGGAGCTGCTAACAAACATCAGCTGTCAGCTGTCAGCTCTGTTGAACTTAGTATGTGTGACTGGTAGGCCTGAAGGACAGTTCAGGTTCTGGCATGAAAGAATGTGTCCTTTATTACATATACTTGGTTGCTTACCCAAGTGATAGAAGTAAACACTAACTTCTAATAAAATTGTGTTACACAGCAATGGTGCTGAGCCATGGTTCTAGTGAGTAGAGCCCAGCTTGCTCACAGCTATGGGCTCAGTTCTTACATTTCTGTTCCCTCCAGGTCTTTGTGTTCTAGGTAGGTCGAGTGACTCATTCCCCTATGATCCTACAGACCCACACTTCCCCTGGTGGAAGATTAAGAACAACACTCATATGGACTAGAACTGAGATTTAACAATGCACCAATGAAAAGACCTCTAACAGCACCTATAGTGTTGTAAAATTCTAAGAACTGGGGCAAAAATGCAGCCCAATTCTCTGACTCTTGTTGACTTGAAAGGAGCTCAGAAAGCACCTTGGCTTGATCACTGTCCATAATTTGAGTTGCTTCTTGGCTGAATTCCTGCACTCATGGTTTGGATGCCTGACAAGACTTTGTTCAATGCTCAGAAGCCCACAGTTTCAGAAAATCTGACTGCCTTTGTGTCACTCTTCTCCAGGCCTAGTGAAGCCAGAGATTCTGAAGGCTAACCAGTGTTTATAGTCAGCCACTCCAACTCTAAATGCTGGCCTCCTTTGCACTGCACAGAGGGTAAAGTGACTAAGAACTGAGTCCAGGGCAGTCAGCTGTTAGCCACCTGCCCCTGGCATATGTTCAGCCTCTGAGGAAGACACACCCCAACAGAGGCAGAAGCTCCCTCAAAGAAATTTTGCATGGAAAGCAACCAAGAGTTCCCACAGGGGCAGCAAGAGGACCTGAGAACCTGGAAATAAAAATGACCCATGGTGGCCAAGTGAGCACTCGAGTATTGACCACATATCAGATTCCAGAAAACCTGTGACAACTGAACACAGTTCTCTGACTGTTAATATTTGCTGGAACGAGATGTAGGTAGTGCTCCGAGGGGCCATGCTAGGAGGAAAGTCTTTTGTGGGTCTTCCAAGACATGTTACAAGCCCCTTCTGAAAGAATAATAACACAATAAAGAGAGGTTTAGAGTTCTGCAGAAATTATGGGTTAAGGGCTCCTGTGAGGGGCCCAGCCTAAGCACTCAAGGACCCCAGCTGGTCTACCAGTAAAGGTCTGAAGGGTGGTATCTTCTCATCATTATTGCTTTCCAAGGAGAAGGATCCAAGCATCAAAGTGGGAGATATCAAGTCTCTCAAAACAAAATGTGTGGAAACTTGAAAGGAGATATGGCTGCTATACTGAATTCAGGCTGCTCCTTGGATAACACTGGCTTCCTGCCCACCATCCCTCATCCTTAAACTGTTTCTAAGGTGCCTGAGAGACTGAATATCTCAATGAAGCTTCTGAAGCTGTGACACATCACTGTCCAAGTCCTCCATATTCAGTAGCATCACCAATGGGCATGGGAATTCTGGGCTGCCATCATGCCTGTGTAGAAAGGGATGACATCTATCACCAGTTTCCAGGTAAGTCCCCAAGAAATTTTCACACCCAGGTTACAAGCCTACCCCTCGCACTTCACTTCCTAACAACCACCAGTCAGGAGGAAAGCGGAAGTTAAGTTCACGGTTTAGCTCTCAGCACCAGCCAATTATGGTAAAGGGCAACAAAATACAATAATGGCCCCCCAATCACATGTGTGCCAGGCTAGAAATCCCTTTGCTTGCTAAACACTGCCTATAAAACCTTGTCCCACTGAGAGTTCAGAGTTTCATCCTATTGTTCTGCTGTGTCAGAAATGGTCACAAGGTCCAAGCTCAAGCTTGTAATAAAGTCACTAGTGTGACTACAAAACAAACAAACACACAAAACAAATAAACAAAAAACAAAGAATCAATTGTTTTGTTAATTATCTTTAAAAGATATTTAAAATGTGATTAAAAAAGAGTCACAAAGCTAAACTTATATATAATGTGTATATATATAGTTATATATATATTATATATATAAATATACAAACACATTATATATAAATTCAGTCATTTCTACTTTAAAATTTCAGGTTGTACATCTAAATGGGTACATAAAATTAATCATCACCTTGATCATCAGGCCAGTTTTAGTAAGAAAGTTACATCAGCTAGTCCTAATTGGGCTGCCATTGTTCTTGTTCATTGACCTCAAAAATCCCTTCCTCAATTATTAAAAGTGTGCCTTTCTGAACTTTAAATTGTTCCCTCATTGTTTTCAATGTCAAAGCAACTTAAAAAAAAAAAACTTACCCTAACTTTACTAATGATCTATAGCTCCTAACTCATTCTAAGGGTTGTGGTCAAATCATTAATCTGCTCCAGCAGCAATGTTTAAAAAAGATCACTATTATCGTGAGTGCCAATGACAGTGCCCAGGGAGGGGCTGAAAACCCCCTTAGTGTTTTTATACAACTCATGGATTGGTAGGGAGGAGATCACCATGACGGCAAGTTAAAATAATTCTCACAGGTCATATGGGGGCTGCTCTGTACTTCTCCCTGCCTGCTTGGAAACTTCAACTGTTGTATTTAGATACTGGAAGGAAGGAATGGATTACAGACATTGCTACATTCTTAATAGCTATAAGAAACCTTGATGGTAGGTATAGTCAATATAATTTACAAACCGTTTTGACCTTTCAAAGAAAAATAAAAATCTTCTTTGCAAGTACTTGGTGATTCAATGGATAAATCAAAATCCTAAATTCATTGATACATATGCTGAAGATAACTAGAATAAAAGAAGGAAAACATAGTATAGTGATTGAAGATGAATACAAATTATGTCAAATAATTAAATCTTCCAACCATTTGTATGTATTAGGCAATAAAACAATAATTAAATTTAAGAGATGAATTTTAAAAATGGATAACTGGGTTGGCAAATGTCTGCATGAAGACAGGGTGAAAGGGATTTCCACAAAGATTTAAAAATGGCTTATGAACTTTGGTACTCATATGGTAGACAGATATAGCCAATATTTGGTTCTTGTTTTTTTTAACTCCAAAGAAAAACCATGGCACACATAGACACACAAATACACATACACTCCCCTGCCACATACATAGACACACACAGAGTAATTACAAACATTATTTTTTAAATTTACATACTCTCAGTAATGATATCAAAAAGAATATGCTAAAAATAGAGTATAATCTCTTCTAAAACAATGTATGTCTATTTTACTGACTAGTAGGACACAGTCTTCACTTGTTGAACTGTAAAAGCTTCCTATGGAAGACTAATTTTGAGATAAGTCTTCTTATGCCAAACATACAAAATTCTCCCCCAGTTGCTCTCCCTGCTACTGCTGCTGCTGCTGCTGCTGCTGCTGCTGCTGCTGCTGCTGCTGATGATGATGATGATGATGATGATGATGATGAGTTGTTGGAGAGGCTATACCCATATGAAACATTTTGTTCCTTACCTGAAATCCTGGAATGATGGCATTGGCCACAGGTGTGTTGGTTCCCTTGTCAGTGTTCAGTGGGAACTGTCTGCAGCTCATTTCTATAAACAGTAAGGAAACAATACTCAAATTCCTGTACTCCAAGGCCCATCTGTACTCTAGTACCACCTCCAAGGGAATGGCTATTTGTGAATCTGTACTCAAAGGACACACCCTAAGGAATCCTCTATCCTTCACATTGGTGGTGGGTCACAATTCTACCTTAAGTTTGTAGACCTTATAGGACTGTATGCTTTAAGAATATCGTGTCTGTGTTTTTACACTCAGAATTTCTAGTTTGGAGGAGAAAAAGTTCAAATAAGATACACAGAAATGCTTTTCTGTTGGTATATAAGAATCCAGGTTCTCTTTGGAAAACAAAATGTCCTTAAAGGAAATGAACAGTTCATTGATGCAGAAAAGATCACCTCCACCTCAAATACAACAAGCACACAAAGGATAATGATACCATGTTGATTAAACTGAAATCACCTGCCACCTTCAACTCTCAAGTGTCCACTATCTCTCTGCCAAGGTCCTATGCATCTACAGGTGCTCAGTGCCTTCTGTCTGTCTGGGTAAATACTGTGAGCCTTGGTGGTAAATGTCAATGAATATAAGTTCCAAGTGCACAAATCCCAAAAATGAAAGACATATGGTTAATGGTCAAAATTCTTACTCTGAGTTAGACACCAAGAAGACAGTTACAGAATTAGGTGGTCCTGGAATAAACTTAATTGGACTCCAGAAAACTGTTTTCCTGAGACCATGTGGAAAACACAAAAGGAATGAATTATTATCATGGTGAAAATTATTTAACTGGTGTGACTTGTGATGCAAAAGAAACCAAAGCTCAGGTGACAAATAGAACTGATGATCAGAAGTTTGGAGATGCCTAAAATGTGCATTTGGTGAAGCAAGCACTATTCCATATTTGAGATTCTAGACCACTGGCAGTATTGTCGAAGAACAAAAAGCTGGTTAGTTACAACTACTGAAAAACTCTTCTAAAAACAACTATACGTCTAAAATGTAAACGTTTGGCAAATTGGAAGTCTGGGCATGCTGTGAAGCACAAAGCATAGAAATTTAAAACTTTCCAGGACAGTACTGAGAGAATGAGATTCCATTTTTACTCTCAACAAGCAAATATCTAGCATGCCTTCAGTGTCTAGAAGCCCCTCTCTGTTCTGTCAGTGCTTGCAGAAATTCCTACTCAGGCAAGATCACTAGCAACATGTTCTGCCTGGGCTTCCTGGAGGGTAGCGGGGACTCTTGTGATCTCTCTCTCTCTTCTCTCTCTCTCTCTCCCTCCCTCCCTCTCTCTCTCTCTCCCTTTCCCTTTCCCTCTCCCTCTCCCTCTCCCTTTCCCTCTCCCTCTCTCTTTCTCTCCACTTTCCTGGCTAAGAACCCTGTACATTTGTCTGAAGTTTACACATAAGATGAGAAAGGCCTATGAGAAAAATAAAAACATGTTTTCTCATTGTAATATCCATGGATTTATCATTGTGAGATCGATGGATGGGCTCAGAGGTAAAATACATACCGAAGATGATATGCGAATAGGACATAAAATCAAAATCCTTTAAAACTGGCTTATGGATTTTGACCACTTAGGAAGGACAGTAAGAAGAACAAGTATCCTAACCCTCATCTTTTCCTGGCTTTTTATGCTAACTAAGGAAACACAAGGTTTACAGAGAAAAGACTTAAAAAGATGCAATTAGTTACAATTAGATAAACAGGGAGTCTGCAGTCTGCATTGCTCCTTAGAGTGTCAGTACCTGCTACAGTGGTTCCATGATAACAGTAAAACATGGTGGAATCCATTCTCTCACCTCAACATAAGCATATTATAATCGTCTTTTCTTTCTGACCAGGGTGACTCTGATGGCTCTGGTACCTGCAGTGGAAAGATACATGGCATTGTCTCCTAGAGTTCAGTATGTGCAATGAGAGGGAAGCCTCCTGTCTACACAAAGGTCTGCGAATACCTGAGCTGGACTGAAGAGACCATGGCCATCAACTGACTTCTTTTACCTTCCATAAATCATGCTGTCTTCATCCATCTCTCTCTTTTTCCTATGCCTGAAATAAGCTTTAAATAAATAAATAAATAAATAAATAAATAAAACATTTTCTTTAATATTTGTGCAAGACTGGTTCTTAATTGATATTGGGAGTATTCTTTGAATGTTTGGTGCTAAACGAGATCATGGTCAGAGAGGAAGAGTTGTATTGGGTCATTGTAAATATTTTATCATTCATCTTTCCTTACAAAAACCTCCTGATCTCCTTCAGTGGTATGTTAGTTACAGAGGATACAATGTTAAATGTGAGTAAAGTTATCATTGTAATTTTGAAAAATAATTATTAATGCTTTATTATAAATAGGATACATTTTACATAAGACATGTCTGCCATTCATGGATGTTCAGACTGATTTCATGGTTGGTTGTACACTCATAACTTAAGTCAGAACACTGTGTGTATTATTTCTTACCAACTTATACAAGTAATACTTTATAAAGTACACTAATAATATGATTCTTGTTTTTTTAATTTAATCCTATCCTATGAATTAGAGAATCTCTATGGATCTTAGAGACTGAAAACTCTCAATGAGGATTTTAAAAATAATTTTATTGTCTTTAATTACTAATTCCTATCTCTGTGGAGGTTTATCCACATGACAAAGTTCATGCATAGACTAGAGGTGTTTGATGCACTTGTATTTTAGTTACTGGGTTGTGTGGCCTGCCTAACATGGGTGCTGGGAAAAAGTTCTAGTCCTCCACAAGAACAGCAAGTACTCTAAACATCTGTGCCATGTCTCTGGACCTTGAAGAACTGTTTGTAAATACAGCTTTTGTTTCTTCCAAAGTTTTGGTCTCTGTGTCACCTTTCTCAATTATACACATAATCAGAAGATTGTATGTAAGTACAACCTATGAGAAAAAAAGACTATATCATCTAAGTTTTCTGAATATAGGTGAACTTGTCATATTCTAGTGGGTGTATTTGCTTTTTTTATGTGAGCCCAAAATAGGAGACAAATCTGTTTCCTTAACTGCTTTCTAGTGCCCACTATTTGGTCATGGATAACCAAACTAAAAACTTGTTATAGAAAATCCACAGACATTTTATGGGATTGTTTATAAGGAACAACAGCAGTAAAGACAACATAAAGAGAAGAATGTAGAATAAAGGAAGAGTTTTAAAAAGAAAAATTGTACCCTTAGAGATAAGGAAAGGAAGCATATTGTCTTAGAAAGCCTAGGATGTCTCAACAATAATTCAATAGACAACAACTTCAAAGTATGAATCAATTCTTCACAGTTCTCTAGTTCATTGTATGAACAGTTCTGTGTGATCAAAAGTCAGGGTAAAATGCCCCCCACCTAACCCCAAGTCACAAAGCAAGCACAGCTGCAGATGAAGCTCTGAGAAATTTGCAGAGTTCCATACTTCCAATGCACAATGGCACAAAATAGAAATTACCCAAGGGAAGAATGGAGCAAAAAGGAAACAGTGAACCAGGGCAATGGTATAACTTTGAAGAATAAGCATTGAACCATGAGGCTTTTTGTGACTGGAACACATGCTAGCATCATCTGAACTCCAGGAGACTTAGACAGCAAGCACCACCTTGAAGCCTTGCCACACACAGACCATACTCTCTACCACTTCTCTCTCTCCTCCACCCAGGGAGACATAAATTAAAGCTATCAGCCTTTCTCAGTAGACGCCCCATTTTCCTCGCCCCCCCCAGTCAGTAATTCTACACTGTAACTTGGTCTTCAGGCTACATTGTCAAGCAAATGAGTTTGCTGAATGGAAACTGATCTTTCTACACATTGGATGAAAGACCATACTTTTCCTAATGATCAAGATGCAAACACCCATGACTCTGTAACACTTGGATCTTTCATGCCACTAATGCTACCATCACATAGACAAGTCCTTCTTCCAATTTATATATGAACTTTTTACTTCAGTAATTGAAATCATAAATACTTCCCAGGAATTCCTTTTCTAGAAAAGCAATGGAGGCCCTGTTTTCACATACCTTTAATCTCAAGGAATTTCTTTCAAATGAGTATGTTTCTAGAGACTTTGGTAGATGCAGTGTTTCGTTTCAGACACCACCTTTATGCCTCACTGCACACTGATGAGCCCCATTTTAAGGATGTTCATCTCTTTGAACTGTAGCTGATGGTATACATTTACTCTGTCCATAATCTTACAAAGGGTTTTTGCTACATCTGCGTTTTACTATTCTACACTGCCTTTACCTCACAATTCTCACTAAATTGGGTAAGCAGTAAACAATAACCAGGCCACACAGCATTTCTGACCTAAATATCCTCTCAATAGTCTTCCCACAAGCACTCGAATTCTAAACATAAATGAAAGAATTCTTTGTTCCCCGAAACATGAGTGTAGTCATTTGTTGGTTAAAAAATAAAAGCAAGCTTATATAGACAATGATATTCATATATAATATATACTTGACTTTTGGGAGGAGAGACAGAAAGAATGGCCAACCAGTGACTGGCCCAAGTTGAGAACCAATCCCTGACACAGTTAATGATACTCTGTTATGCTTGCAGACAGCCTAGCATAACTAGCATAACTGTCTTCTGAGAGGCTCCACCCAAAACAGCTGAACAAAACAGGTGCAGAGACCCTGAGCCAAACATTAGATGGAGCTCGGGGAATCTTGTGGAAGAATTGGGAGAAAGGGTGAGGGACCCAAAGGGGATAGAAACTTCACAGGAAGACCAATGGTGTCAACTCACCTGGACCCTTGAGGTTCTCAAAGACTGAGCCACTAACCAAAGAGCATACACAGTCTAAACCTAGGTCTCCCTACTCATATGTAGCAGATGTGTAGCTTGGTCTTCATGTGGGTCCTGAACAGTTGGAGAGGGAGCCATCTCAAAAGTTGTTGCCTATATACGGGATATGTTCTTCTGGGCTGTTTTGTCTGGCCTCAGGGGGAGAAGATGCATCTAGCCTCCCAGAGACTTCATGAGTCAGGGTGTTGTGATACCAAGAGGGGACCAAGAGGGTACCTGTGCCTTCACAAACAGTAAGGGGAGAGGGAAATAGGGGAGGAGTTGTATGAGGAGGAACTGGCAGAAGGAAAGGCTGTGGCTGGGATGTAAAGTGAGTAAATAAATAAATTAATGAAAAAAAACCCCTTAAATCCTAAATATTTCTCATCAAATGTAGCACAGCTATCTGTCATATAGTACAATAGAAGAATACCATTGGGCAGAGTAGTGAAAGCATTGTCCAAAGATCTTGTGTATGAATTAGATAAACCATAAGTGATGTGCTAGACAGATGTAATTCTGTGAACATGATATTACTTCAAGTTACCTGAACTCTTGTTTTGAGAGGACTGAGACTAATATTACTTGTCTTCATACACTTGGGGAAATCTTGGTGACAGAGGGTAGTGCCAGAGGAGATCTCCACTACCACATGGTGACACTGAGAAAACAAATAATAAGGAGATATTAACAGTAGATATAAAATAAGTGAAGACCCAGTAAGCCACTATATCCATCACAACTCTACCTTCAATAATAGCACCATATTTTGAGTATAAATGGTTCAAACATGAGACCATTGGGTACATTTCATAGTTGAGCTACAAACTGCTAAAACTGATGTGCAAAATCTCATGACCATCTCATAATTCAAAATACATTTTGTCCATTTCTAGGAAGTTCCAACATCTTATCCACGGGAAACATCCATCTAAAGTACAAATGCAAAGTCTCTGTAGATGAGAGTATGGTGCATATCTGTAATGTCTGTATTTGGGAGAAGAGATGGAGGAAGGAGAGTCAGCAGCAGCTCAAGGCTAGCCTCAGAAACACTGACATTAGGCCTTCCTGGGCCACTGGGTATTCAGTCTTAAAGACAGGAAGAACAATGTCTGCTGAGACTCAAGAAAGATTCTTCATTATGAATTCATACAAACTTAAATCATGTTGCACACTTCTAGCAACAAATGCACAAACCAGTATTACATAAGAAAAACAAATGAGACCAAAGCAAGGAGGAAGCAGAACAAAGTAAAACTGACAGTTAATGTTGAAAACAGTAACTGCAGCAGATGCAGTTACTATGGCTTGTGCTACCTTAATATGAGTTAGTAGAGCTAGCCATCTCTAGCCCACAAGAAAAGTTGTCTGTCCTGTTCTAGGTAAGCACAGCCTTTAAATTTTCTCTCTAAACATTCTGTGTTTCAGGAATTTTTGAGGTGGTGTTGTTGCTTTAATTCCATCATGTAGTAGTTGTTATTTTCACAGGTGGACAAGCCATTTTCTCAAGGGATTTTCTACAGGTCTTATGAGCCTGTAAACTTGTTGACCATCTCATGTTTTCCTTTGAAGTCTAGGTGTAAGCTCCCTATTACATTGTTTCATTTGCTTTCTGCATGTTTGCAAAGTCACTATTAAGTGATTAACAACAAATTTTGCACCCACCGTCAACCATGTCTAGGCTCAAATGGATGATGAATGCAAGTTCTGAGATCTGGAAAACTGAATACTATAAAAGCCCACTGGTTGCTGTAATCTCTTAGGGGGCTATGACTGAGCCATATGTGTAGAAGCACAATTTACCCATGGGACATTCAGGAAAGTTTATCACTTCCTGTCCTTGAACTTTTGATGGTTGACATATGGTTAATTCCCAAGACAAACTACAGACATAGTTTTGTTGTCTCATATAAATCATATAGCTTCTTTTTGTTAAACCTAACATTTGCTAGAAGCTTATCTTTCTAAACCCAAATTTTAGTCTTTTCCAACAAAACTACAGATATCCAGTATTTTGCTTTGAAATTCTTTCTTGACCTCAATTGTAAATATGGCAAAAAATAGGCATAAAATTCAGATCAATGACTTAGCTTTGTATTACCTTTATATTTTGAATATTGTAGAGTTGATTTCTTGACCATTCAGCTAGAAACAAAGTGTCCAGACATGTACTATTGTAGAAATGTGCTTTGTAGAATAGAGGCTGCAAGACATTTATTACTTGTTCAGATGTAGTCCTTATAGTTTATATATCCCAGCTTTTACTGTCTTTATTCCTATTGACAAAATGGACCTCTGAGCTCTCAAATAAGTTGTCCATTAACCAAGTTTATACCATCCTGGGGTTTCTATTGCTATCTTCTCTAAATTTTCCATATTCTTCTTGCTAAAGTTCAGTAGTCACAGGGGTTGGTTTATCATAATAATGAATGGTCCTCTCTGGAACGAATTTTGAGATTAAAATTTTCTTATGTGCAGAAAAAAAAAGATTCCTGGAAGAGCACATTTAAAAATGTAAGTTTTATTTTAGCATGCATGTCAGAGAATTTATCCCACACTTGTTTGACCTGATGCCCTGGACTGGAACCTAGCTGTAAGAGTGTGATGGTCATTGCCTACTTCATAGAAGGTAAGAATTAAGAAAGATTAAAGGACTTTGGGATTTAATGGGACTTTGGTATGGATCTAATCAGTCATTTTCTCCTATTATGCTTTTCCAAATATTCATATTTTCCCACTATGATTATAACACTTAGAGGCCAAGTTGTTTTACACATGACTCAACACATTATATTTTATACTAAAACAAAATAAAAAAACTCTAGAACCATTAGGAAGGAGAAGAGAGGCTAAACAAATAAAAAAAAACATTCTCCAAGGAAATAAATATTTCAGGTCCTGTGACTAGCATTAAATAACAATACAGACATAAAAGTGGAGGGAGCAATGCCAAGAATTTCCTGAATCTCCAAATGACTAAGGTTGCTTATCTCACAGGGGTATTCAAAAATGATCCAAACAAGGTCCAAATGGCTTCTGAAACCAAAAATATTAATTATAAATATTTTTTCATACTGAACCTTAAGGTGACTTTCTCGTGAAAGGCCATGTCAGACCATTTGAAATTAAACATGATTTTCTTCAACCACTACAACATTTGTAGGCAATCAATACAAAATGCATGGAAGAAAAGAAATTCCCAAGATGAATAGAAATTGCAGCAGAAAGCCACACCATGCATCTATTGATTTTCCTTTGTCTACGTAGAAACTAAAAGGACTATGTCACCTGAAAGGCAATAATGGTTGGCCCATTACTTGTTAAAGAGTTCAAATGAGCAGTGGGTCTGCAACAAAGACATCAAATTCCATGAAGAACTGTATAGGAGGAAATAAGTCTTTCAAAAAAGGTCCTTGAGCACATGCAGTGGCTAGCTATTCAACCTTGTACACTTGGAAAGGCAGGGGAGCAAAGGATTTCAATCAGCAGGGAAAGAGGAGAACAAAGGGATAGTTGCTACATTACCAAGATATTTGTCACTGTGGGCATGCTTACTTTCAAATTATGTGACAAAAACAAAGTAATAGGCATATTCCCCTTATGGTTGATGACTAAGGAATGATACCTATAAGGACAGCAGATTGTCTGGGTTCTGAACCAAGAACAAACCAATATTAGGGAGCATTCTCAGAAAACTTGCTACAAAATGATAACATAGAGAACTGAACATTTATATTAGGATCATTGTAAAGACTTCATCATTCATCTACTTTTCCTTCTGTACTGTGTGAGTTACTGAGAAAACAATACTGAATGCAAGTATAATCATCACTGACATTTTGTATAATAATTATTAATGCTTTCTTAGCAAGTAGGATACATTTTGGTGAAGATATGTCTGCCACACACACATGCTCAGATTGCACACCCATAACTTATGGTAGGACAGGTGAAACTGTGGCTATTATCACTCACCAACATCTACAAGTGTTACCTAATACAGCAGTAATTAAAGAAATTCAGCATGAGCAGTCCTGATTACCAATTGCTTTTGCTTTGTTTGACTTTAGTACTGAGATCATGAAATTTTCATAGGGATGAGGGACTGAAAACTCTCAATGAAGGATATTTTAGGACTTACTTTCTTTTTAAATTACATGTGCATTTCTGTATGGAGGTTTTTTGCATATGAGAAAGGTGCATGCAACAGTTAGAGATCTTTGATATACTTGTACTGTACTTACAGTGTACAGTGAGTTCTCTGACATGTGTGCTATAAACCAAGTTCTGATCGTTTGCAAGGAGAGCATGGGTTCTAAACATCTGAGCCATGACTCTGGCCATTGAATAATTTTTTTGTAAACACAAATTTTACATTTGATTTTTTCCAGTGTTTTGGCTTCTGTGTCACTTCCCCTATCCAGCCCCATAATCAAAACAGGATTGTATAAAAATCTGAGCTATATTAAAAATATCTATATCAGGTGAGTTTTCAGAATATAGTCGTACTCTACTCTTGTCATACTCTGCCGGCCACACAGCAGTCACTTGCTCTTTTCTCAGCCCAAATAGTGAGACAAAAGCATGATTTCCCAGCTGCTCTCCACCACATGCCATTTGATCATAGATAAGCAAACTAAACATCTGTTATAGAAGATCCAACAAATGCTTTCTTATGTTGTCTGGAATAACCAATGACTACTAAATTTATAATTTGTCTTGAGCATAGTAGAGTACATAGAAGAGTTTTAAAAATGAAAACTATCCTCATAGATAAGGAAAGAAAGTATTATTGTATTGGGAAACTCAGGATACTATGACAATAATTCAGTAGATTCCAGCTTAAAAACATGAATTAATTCCTCATAGTTCTCCAGTCTTTACTGTCTTAACAGTTTCAAGTGATCAAAAGCCCAAGTCCAAAATCCCCTCTGAAACACAAAGCAAGCACAGTTGGCAGGGATCTGAGAAATTCGCAGAAAGTTACATACTGTCAAAGCATAATGGCGCAAAACAGAAATTTTTGTTACCAAAAGTCAGGATGGAATACAAAAGAAACAATGAACCAAGGCAATGATACATCTTTAAAGAGTAAGTATTGAATCATAAAGCATTTTATGAAGTGTCTGGGGCACATGCTGGTATCATCTGTGCTTCAAGAGACTTAGACAGCACCACCACCCTGTGACCTTGACAGATATAGTACATATTCTTTGTCTTTTTCTCCCCCAAGGAGACATAACTACCAGCTATTCTCAGCAGATGACTCAGATTCCTGGCACATATAGGCCTGTAATTCTTCCTTGCAATTAGGGCTTCACACTACATTCTCCAGCAGAGCCAGCTCACAGATTTCCAGAATAGAAACTGTTCTTTCTTCACATTGGCTGAAATCACAGGCTTTTAATAATGATTGAGATACAAGGGCTCATAACTCTATAACACTTGGACCTTTCATGACACTAATGTCACCACCTTGAATAGACAACAATTTCTTTATTAAGATTATGTATGAACTTTTTTCTTTGCTCTATGACTGCATGGCTTGGGACAATGGAAATCAAAAATAATTCCCAAGAGTTCCCTTTCCAGAAAAGCAACAGGAGCTTTTATTTTTTGCACACTTTCTATCTCAAGGAAGTTCATTCAAGTGAGTATATGTCTAGAGACTTTGACAGATGGAGTGTTATACATCAGACACCTTCCTGATTATCTCACTGCATACTGATCAATTTCATTGTAAAAATGATACTCTCTTTAAAAGCTTCAGCAGATATTAAGGCCTGCTATGCCCACAGTCTTACAGAGGTTCTTTGTTGTAGCCATCTTAAATTATTCTATTCCTCATTTACTCCACAATCTACAATATAAACCTGTGTAAACAGAAGTAATAACCATGCCACACATGCCTTCTCCAACTAACTTTTCACTCAAATGTCTTTTCAAAGCAATGAAGTTTGTAGGGAGATAATAGCATTCTTTCTTCCTAGAGATATTAGACTAATCATTGGCCTGTTAGAAAGCAATCAGTCAAGGAATTGAAACCTTGTACAAAAATATATCCATACTTACATGATCTAACATTTAAAACTTTTAATCCTAAGTGTCTATCATGCCTGTCAAGTAGTTTACTGTCATCAAATGTAGCTTAGCTATGAATCACATGGTGAAATAGAAGAACACCACTTTGGGGTACCATGCCATGATAGTTTAGTCACTGTTGAAAGAGTTCTTGCATGGATCAATGAAATCAACAATGATGTGGGAGTCAGATATTCTAACTCTGTAACCATTACTTAACATTAGCACTTAAAGTTATTTGGGTACTTAGTTTGAGAGTATCAAGTCTAACATTATGTGGTGTCAGATACTTGGGTAGTAAATCTTGGTAGCTGAAATTGGTACCACTGGAGATTACCACATGAAGACATTCAGAAAACAAGAGTGAGGAGCTATTAATACTAGATATAAAATGCAAGCAATAGCCCAGCTAGCCACTACTCCCAACTCAGCACCCAATTCAACCAACTGTGTCAAGTGTCACCACATGAGACCATGATGTCCATTTAGCATTGAGTCACAACTTCCCCAAACTGACATGTAAATGTTTGTGACTATCTCATGATTGAAATGTATTTTGTCCAGTTCCAAAAAATCCCAAAGTCTTAAATCATGCTACATACTTCTAATGACAAATGCACAAAACTGTTTACAAACCAAATAAATGAACCCAAAGCAAGGAAGAAGTAAAGAAAAGTAAGACCAATACTTAACATGGAAAATAGTAAATCCTGCAGTACCAACTTCAGATTCAATGGTACATGCTACCTTAACATGGATTAATAAAAATACAGTCTTACTTTCTTGATACATATCAGATTCCAGCATTAAAACAGGATCAGATAAACTATCTAAATAGTCCCATAAGTCCTGAGGAAATAGAAACAGTCATTAATAGTCTCCCATCAAAAAAGAGCCCAGGGCCAGATGGGTTTAGCGGGGAATTCTATCAGGTCTTCAAAGAAGAGCTAATACAGATACTCTTCAAACTATTCCACGAAATAGAAACTCAAGGAACACTACCCAACTCATTCTATGAAGCCACAATAACACTTATACCTAAACCAAACAAAGACCAAACAAGGAAGGAGAACTTCAGGCCACTCTCCCTCATGAACATCGATGCAAAAATACTCAACAAAATTTTGGCCAACCGAATTCAAGAAGGCATCAAAACTATAATTCACCACGATCAGGTAGGTTTCATTTTAGGGATGCAGGGATGGTTCAATTTATGGAAATCCATCAACATAATCCATTATTTAAACAAACTCAAGGAAAAAAACCACATGGTCATTTCATTAGATGCTGAAAAATCTTTTGACAAAATCCAGC
Source organism: Tokudaia tokunoshimensis (assembly GCA_036184795.1). Classification (NCBI taxonomy): domain Eukaryota; kingdom Metazoa; phylum Chordata; class Mammalia; order Rodentia; family Muridae; genus Tokudaia; species Tokudaia tokunoshimensis. The sequence goes on along the minus strand of BTHU01000002.1, from coordinate 62,396,188 downwards.
ATCCCTTTATGATAAAAGTCTTGGAGAGTGCGGGAATCCAAGGCCCATACCTAAACATAGTGAAAGCAATATACTGCAAACCAGTAGCCAACATCAAATTAAACAGAGAGAAACTCGAAGCAATCCCGCTAAAATCGGGGACCAGACAAGGCTGCCCACTCTCTCCCTATCTATTCAATATAGTACTTGAAGTTCTAGCAAGAGCAATCAGACAATAGAAAGAGGTCAAAAATATACAAATTGGAAAAGAAGAAGTCAAAATATCACTATTTACAGATGATATGATCATATACTTAAGCGACCCCAAAACCACTTCCACCAGAGAACTCCTAAAGTTGATAAACAACTTCAGCAAAGTGGCTGGATATAAAATTAACTCAAGCAAATCAGCAGCCTTCCTCTACTCAAAGGATAAACAAGCTGAGAAAGAAATTAGGGAAATGACACCCTTCACAATAGTCCCAAATAATATTTCATACCTTGGTATGACCCTAACGAAGCAAGTGAAAGATTTGTATGACAAAAACTTCAAGCCTCTGAAGAAAGAAATCAAAGAAGATCTCAGAAGATGGAAAGATCTCCCATGTTCATGGATCAATATAGTAAAAATGGCCATCTTGCAGAAAGCAATCTAGACATTCAATGCAATTCCCACCAAAATCTCAAATAATTTCTTCAAAGATCTAGAAAGAGCAATTCTCAAATTCATCTGGAATAACAAGAAACCCAGAATAGAAAAAACTATTCTCCAGAACAAAAGATCTCCTGGGGGAATCACCATCCCTGACCTCAAGCTTTACTACAGTGCAATAGTGATAAAAACTGTTTGATATTGGTATGATGACAGGCAGGAAGATCAATGGAATAGAATTGAAGACCCAGAAAGGAACCCACACGTATGGTCACTTGATATTTGTCAAAGGAGCTAAAAACATCCAGTGGAAAAAAGACAGCATTTTTAATAAATGGTACTGGATCAACTGGAGGTCAGCATGCAGAAAAATGGAAATCGACCGATTCTTATCTCCTTGTACAAAGCTCAAGTCCAACTGGATCCAGGACTTACACATAAAACCAGACACACTGAAGCTTATAGAGAAGAAAGTGGGGAAGAATCTTGAACACATTGGCACAGGGGGAACGTTCCTGAACAGAACACCAATGGCTTATGCCCTAAGAACAAGAATTGGCAAATGGGACCTCATGAAGCTGCAAAACTTCTGTAAGGCAAAGGAGATGATTAGTAGGACAAAACAGCAGCCAACAAACTGGGAAAAGATCTTTACCAATCCTACATCTGATAGAGGGCTAATATCCAAGGTATGCAAAGAACTCAAGAAGTTAGGCTCAAGAGAGTCAAATAACCCTATTAAAAATGGGGTACAGAGCTAAACAGGGAATTCTCAAGTCAGGAAACTCTAATGGCTCTAAAGCTCCTAAAGAAATGTTCAGCATCCTTAGTTAACAGGGAAATGCGAATCAAAACAACACTGAGATTCCACCTCACACCAGTCAGAATGGCTAAGATGAAAAACTCAGGGGACAGCAGATGCTGGAGAGGATGTGGGGAAAGAGGAACACTTCTCCATTGTTGGTGGGATTGCAAGCTGGTAAAACCACTCTGGAAATCAGTTTGGCGATTCCTCAGAAAATTAGACATAGTACTACCTGAGGAGCCAGCTATACTGCTCCTGGGTATATACACAGAAGATGCTCCTACACATAATAAGGACACATGCTCCACTGTGTTCATAGCTGCCTTATTAATAATAGCCAGAAGCTTTAAAGAATCCAGATGTCCTTCAACTGAGGAATGGATACAGAAACTGTGGTATATATACACAATGGAGTACTATTCAGCTATTAAAAACAATGAATTCATGAAATTCTTAGGCAAATGAATGGAACTAGAACGTGTCATCCTGAGCGAGATAACCCAATCACAAAAGAACGCATATGGTTTGCACTCATTGATAAGTGAATGAGTCCAAAAGCTCGAAATAAACAAGTTATAATTCACAGACCACAGGAAGCTCAAGAAGGTGGAGGACTGAAGTGGGGGTGCTTGGGTTCCTCTGAGAAAGGGAGCAATAATGGAGGCAAAGTGTGGAGCAGGGACTGAAGTAAAAGCTATCCAGAGACTATCCTACCTGGGGATTCACCCGATAAACAGTCACCAAACCCCAACACTACTATGGATGACAAGAAGCACATATCAAAAGGAGCATGCCATGGTTGTCTTCGGAGGGGCCCAGCCAGAGCCTTACACATACAGAGGCAGATGCTAGCAGCCAACCATTAGTCTGGGAGTGGGGTCCCCAATGGAGGACTTGGAGGGCGGTCCGGAGGAGCTGAAGGGGTTTACAGCCCCATGGGAAGAACAACGATGTTGGCAACCCAGACGCCCCAGGACTCCCAGGGACTAAACCATCAACCAAGGGGTACACATGGCTCCAGCCAAAAATGTGGCAGAAGAATGCCTTGTTGGGCATCAGTGGGAGGAATGGTCCTTGGTCAGGTGAAGGCTAAATAGATGTCCCAACAAGGGGAAATTGGGGGGGGGGGAGGTGGGAGTGGGTTGGTTGGAGGGGCATATACTTGGAGTCAGGGAGTGGGAGGAGGGGTTGGGGGTTTTTGGGGAGGGTGGAAACTGGGAAAGGTTTTACACTTGAAATGTAAATGAAGATTATATTTAATAAAAAAAAAATACAGTCCTGCCATCTTTAGCCACACAAACAGGGTGTGTCTCATGGTCTGGGTACATGCAGAACCCTCAACTTTTCTTTTTTTTTTTTCTATACAAGTCATTTATTTGAAATGCCACCTATATGTAGGATAAAGTCAGTGTTACATGCTTATCAGTAACAGTAGAAAAATAGAACCAGTGAAAACCTCTGTACAACTGTGATGGTACTCAAAAGAGAAATGTATCATTTACAATGTTTCACACAGACGAATTCAAGTTTGGAGGTACCTAAATAAAAATACTATATATTTCTTTAAAAAACACTATGTACAATTGAAGCGTAAACAAGTTTTACAAAGTACTGGTTATGCAGCTTGTAAAAACACTTGCATAGGACTTGAAATCAGTTTAAGAAAGGCTCTGGCTGGGCCCCTCCGAAGACAACCATGGCATGCTCCTTTTGATATGTGCTTCTTGTCATCCATAGTAGTGTTGGGGTTTGGTGACCGTTTATCGGGTGAATCCCCAGGTAGGATAGTCTCTGGGTGGCTTTTACTTCAGTCCCTGCTCCACACTTTGCCTCCATTATTGCTCCTGTAAGTATATTGTTCCCTTTCTCAGAGGAACCCAAGCATCCCCACTTCAGTCCTCCACCTTCTTGAGCTTCCTGTGGTCTGTGAATTGTAACTTGTTTATTTCGAGCTTTTGGACTCATTCACTTATCAGTTCAGAAATCTTCCTGCTCAGTCTCCATAAATCTGATGTCATTCTTTTTTGTAAGTCTTGAAAGCCAGTCTTCATTCCCCACAGCAGAAGTCCAGGTCTCAATGTTTTTTGATTCAGTAAAGAACAGGAAGGAGGAAAGCCTTGGTGGCTGCTGTGTAATTCATTAAACAGTGTGGGTTTTGTTGGAATCCTTGTAGAATCTGGAGTAGAGTTACTCACTCACACAGCTTAAGGAAGTTAGAATTTAGTGTTAGGAACGGTAGAGCTGGCCTCCGTGTGGATGTGCACAGCTGGAATCCAGCACCTGGGAGGTGGAAGTTCAAGGTCATCTTAGGCTACATAGTAAATTCAAGATTAGGCTGGGTATGTGAGCCCTGTCTCAAAAAATAAAATGAGACAAACAGTAGTGGAGATGGTGATGTCAACTTTTCTTTCTATATGTTCTGTGTTGCTTACATCTCTGAGTTTGTATCTGCACTGTGTAGTAGTTTTCACCATCTCAGGTGAACAAGCCATTTCTCAAGGGATTCCTGCAAGTACTATGAATCTGTATGCTTGGCAAGACTCCCAAGTTTTCTTTTGGAATCAAGGTGTAAGTGCCCATAGCTTTGCCTCACTTGCATTTTGCATGTTTGCAACACCACTGAGTGAATTACACCAAATTTTGCCAACAACTTCAGATATGGCTATGCTCAAATATGGGATGCCTATAAACTTCTAAGAATCTGGGTGGTTACTTATTATGAAAAGCCCACTGTTGCAGGGTTGGCCTTTTGCTATGATTGTAATGCTAAACACTGGCCCCTGAGGCCTGGTTACTGCCAGGGATGAGAGAATCCACACATAGACCCAAGTGGCACCATGTAAACTTCCACCCCCTCCCTCCGCCAAATTATCACTGATTGTTGAATAAAGATGCATACAGGCTGTAGCTGGGCAGAAGAAAGTTAGGGCAGTTTGTGTTCCTGGAGTTGGGCTCAGAGGAGAGACCACAAGTGGTAGTAAGTGGGAAGAAGAGAAGATGGATGCCATGGTGGTAGTAAATCATGAAAACATGGCCATGAGGACTGGCCAATTGAAATTAAGATCAACACAGATGGAACATAGCAAGTTATAACTGGGGTTATTGGCAGGGAAGTAGACAATAGCTTAGGGTTAGATATCTGCCCAGCTGTTGTGTTGATTATGGCTTATTATAAATATAAAAGTTGTGAGTCTTTTATCTGCAAACTGAATGATCAAACACATAGTAGAAAAACTCAAATGAGTTTAAATATTTACTACAACTTCCCACTGATGCATACAATTTCCTACTAGTCTGAGACTGAGCCATATGCTTAGAAGCATTCTTTACTCAAGGGATATTCAGATAAATTTACCAATTCCTGTCCTTGAACTTTTGCTGTGTAACATATGGTCAATTCCCAAGACATACTACAGATGTATTTCTTTTTGTCCCATAAAAATTGCGTGGCATCTTTTTGTTAAATCTAACATTTGCCAGAATCTGAACCACAAATGTCCAACACACTTTGCTGTAAAAGTCTATCTTAACTTCAATTTTCAATTTGGCAAAAAAGTAGGTATAATATTCATGCCATGGACTCAATGCTAGACTCCCTTTCCAGTCTGTATATTTGATTATTTATTTTGTAAGCATTTATTGAGACAAAAAGTATCAGGATATACACCACATAGACATGTGCTTTTCCAGAATAGAGCAAGTATGACTTTTATTCTGTCTACAGATGGAATGCTAGTTAGACTTTATAAGCTCAGCTTTCATTGTCTTCATTACTATTGACAAAATGGACTTCTGAGTTCCTATATGATTTGTGCATTAACTGAGCTCTTAACAGTCTGGGATTTCTATTGCTATCTTTTCTAAATCTTCCCTGGTCTTCCTGCTAAAGATTAATAACTACAGAGGCAGGTTTATCAAAATAATGACCACATCTCTCTGGAACCAATTTTAGGGTTAAAAATTTTTGTGAGGCCAAAAAGAAAAGAAAAGAAAAGAAAAGCAACATCTGAAAGAAAGAGTTAAAAATTAGGAAATTGGTTTTGTTTTGTTGGCATTAATGTCAAGGAATTCAGGCCATCACTGCTTTTCCTAGTGCCCTGGACAATATTATACTAGCAATAACATTTCCTTGTCATTTTCTACTTCATAGAATATGGAAATGAAGAAACAAGACATCAACAAACCAAATAACTCTGTTAAAAAGGGGGTGCAAATCTAAACAGAATTCTCAGCAGAGGAATCTCTAATGGCAGAGAATCACTTAAAGAAATGTTCAACATGCTTTGTCACCAAAGATATTCGAATCAAAACATTTATGAAATTCCATCATACATCAGTCAGAATGGCCAAGATCAAAAACTCAAGTGAAAGCACATGCTGGCAAGGTTGTCGAGCAAGTAGAGCATTTTTGATTTGCTGGTTGGAGTGCAAAATTGTACAAGCATTTTGGAAATTAAGTTGGTGCTTTCTCACAAACTACCTTAAGACTCATATTTACCACTCCTGGGCATATACTCCAAAGATGCTCCACCATACCACAAGGACACTTGCTCAGCTAGGTTCATAGCAGTTTTATTTGTAATAACCAGAAACTGGAATTGACCTAGATGTCCCTCAACCAAAGAATGGATAAAGAAAACTTGGTATGTTTACACAATGAAGTATTACTCAAATTTTAAAAACAATGACATGAAAATTTTAGGCAAATGGATAGAACTAGAAAAGATCATTCTGAATGAGGTAACCCAGATCCAGAAAGACAAAAATGGTATGCATTCGCTTATAAGTGGAAAGTAGCCATAAAGATAAGGATAAAAATGCTACAATCCAAAGAAGCTAAATAACAAGAATAGCACAAGGGGGAGGGGACAATTGAATGCCACTGAGAAGGGGAACTAATGAGGACATCAAGGTGGAGGGAGTGGTTGTGGAAAAGAGCAAGAGGGATCAAGATGGACAGGAAGGAGAGAATATGGGGAGAGAGAACTGGAATCAGTGGGCAGAGGGATCTCTAGGACAAGTTAGAAACCTAGGACACTGAAAGCTCCCTGGAATCTATGAGGGTGACCCTGACTGAAGTGGATATGGAGCCTGAAATGATCATCTCCTATGGCCAGAAAAAAATTTCCAATGAACGGACTGGGAAACCAGCCAGTCACAATACCTTAGACCATAATTTCTCCATACAACAAGATGTGCAGAAGTGAAGATGGAGCAGAGATTGAAGGAATGGCCAACCAGTGATTGGCCCAGCTTCAGTCACATGAGAAATAGAGCTAAATCCATCCAGTGGAAAAAAGATAGCCTTTTCAACAAATGGTGCTGCTTCAACTGGAGGTCAACATGCAGAGGAATGCAAATTGATCCATTCTTATCTCCTTGCACTAAGCTCAATTCCAAGTGGATCAAGGACCTCCACATAAAACTAGACACACTGAAACTAATAGAAAGGAAACTAGGGAAGAACCTTGAACATATGAGAATTTCCTGAACAGAACTCCAATAGCTTATGCTCTAAGATCAAGAATTGACAAATGGGACCTCATAAAATTACAAAGTTTCTGTAAGGCAAAAGACACTGTCAAAAGGACAAGGTGGCAACCAACTAACTGGGAAATGATCTTTACCAACCCTACATCCGACAGAGGGCTAATATCCAATATATACAAAGAACTCAAGAAGTTAGACTCCAGAGAGCCAAATAATCCAATTAAAAAATGGGGTACAGAGCTAAACAAAGAGTTCTCACCTGAAGAATATCTAATGGCTGAGAAGCACCTAAAGAGATGTTCATCATCCTTAGTCATTAGGGAAATGCAAATCAAAACAACCCTGAGATTCCATCTCACACCAGTCAGAATGACTAAGATCAAAAACACAGAGACAGCAGATGTTGGCGAGGATATGGAGAAAGAGGAACACTCCTCCACTGCTGGTGGGATTGCAAGCTGGTACAACGACTCTGGAAAGCTGTCTGGCTGTTCCTCAGAAAACTGGGCATGACACTCCAGGAGGATCCTGCTATACCACTCCTGGGCATATACCCAGAGGCTTCCCCTGCATGCAATAAGGACACATGCTCCACTATGTTCATAGCAGCCTTATTTATAATAGCCAGAAGCTGGAAAGAACCCAGATGTCCCTCAACGGAGGAATGTATTCAGAAGATGTGGTATATTTACACAATGGAATACTACTCTGCAATTAAAAACAATGAATTCACAAAATTCCTAGGTCAGAAGTTGAAAATAGCATCCTTAGTGAGGTAACCCAATCACAAAAGAACTCACATGGTAAGCAAGCACTGATAAGGGGATTTTAACCCAGAATTTCGGAATACCCAAGACACAATTCATATATCAATAGATTTCCAAGAAGATGGAAGGAGAGACCCCTGGTCCTGGAAAGACTGGATGTACGGGAATGCCAGGACAGAGAAGCAAGAGGGGGTTGAATGGGGAACAGAGGGAGGGAAGGGGGCTTGTGGGACTTTCGGGGAGGGAGGAAACGGGAAAGGGGAAATGATTTGGAATGTAAATAAAAAAACTTAGAAAATAAAAATAAATAAATAAATGAAGATTCATCATAAAAAAAGAGAGAAATAGAACTAGCCTAGTGGTATGGGTATGGGAGAGCTGGCTCTGAGTGTAGGAGTGGGAGAGCTTGCCCTACCCTCTAGCCAGAGCAATACTGAAAAGCTGGCCATAGTGGCTCAGGCAAAGAAGAGCTGGCAAGCTGAAAAACATAGCTACCACACAGACCCAGATCCAGGACTTTAAGTTGACCCACCCCAGCATCTACCCTATTTATAAACTGAAGGATCTCCATGACACAGGGCAACAGCAGGCTATTTATTACAGGAAATATGAGAGGATCCCCAGTGAGGATCCTGTACTAATATTGTAGCAGAAGCCAAAGGCCTCGGACCAGACCAATAACTCAATGCAATGAACATTTACAAGTAAAGCTGTTTGGACAAAAGGGTAAACTGTGGGATGCACCACAGTCTCGACAGCAAGATGGTTTTTTCTTTTTTATTCCGTACATGTTTTTATGAGAAAGCCCATACATGACACTGACATCCTGCTATACTTCCAGAAAGATACATAGGATTGCTGTCTTCTAGGAAGCTTCACCCAGCAATTAATCAAAAGAGACATAGAAACACACAGTCAAACACTGGACAGAAATTGAGGAATTGTATGGAACAGGTAGTCAAAGAAAAGCATACAGAATCAACTAACCTGGGCACATAGAGGCCCACAAAGACTGAATCACTAAGCAGAGAGAATGCATTGAACACACCTAGGATCTCAACACATATGTAACAGTTTTGCAGTTCAGTATTCATATTGGACTCCTAATAGTGTGAGCAGAAGCTGTATCTTACTCTGTTGCCCACCTTTGGATCCATTTATCCTAGATGCCTTGCCCTCCTATGGTGAAAGAAGATGTGATTAGTCCTACTGCAACTGATGTGCAGGGGCAATTTGATATAATGGGAGTCCTCCCTTTTTCTGAGCCATTTCTGAGGACAGGGGGATGCCAAGTGTGTGTGTGAAAGGATCAGAGGTGGAGGTGTGGGTGGGAGGGGGAACTGGGAGAAGACAGAGAGGGGAGACTGTGGTGGGGATGTAAAGTAAATAAATTTATTTTTTATAAAAGATCATATACCATTAAAAAAAGGGAGAGTGGTTGAATAAATAATTGAATATTTTCAAGGAAACAAACATTATGTTATCTTAGGTCCTAAGACTTTCATTCAATAGCAAATGTATCTAAAAGGGATTTTAAAAATGTTAAGAATAGTCTGAAACTACAGAAGACTAAGGTTGTTTAACTTACAGGGATATCCAAAAGGACCAAACAAGATTCAAATGGCTTTTGAAACCCAAATGGTAAAATTGAAGTTTTTCCATACTAAACCACAATGTGATTTTCCCTTGTTGCTCTTGGTCAGGACATCAGCAATGAAACACCTTTTCCTCCAACCTCTACAATATTTGTGGGTAATCAAAACACTATGCATGTGAGAAAAGTAATTCTCAATAGAGATAAAAATCACAGTAGCATCCCACAGATCTGTCAACTGATTGTCCTTCATGTAGGTAGAAACTAAAAGGACTGTCACATGAAGGGCGATAATGTTTCACTCACTACTTGTTAATGGCTTCAAATATTCAGTGTGTCTACAACAAAAGCAAAATTTCATGAAGGAGTGTGAGTAGGAAGAAATTAGTCTATTTCAAAGAACGCACAGGAGCAGATGCATTGCCAGCTATTCATCCCCCATACACTTGGGGAGAGAGACAAGCATGAGGGAAAGAGGAACAGAGAGGAATAGTTATACACTCACCAAGAACTTTGTCACTAAGGGTCAGGGCTTCTTCAGATTCTGACAGGAACAAGATAATAATAGGCTTAGTCCCCTTGTGAGTGGTGACTAAGCACAGATATTTCAGAGGATGTCAGATTCTCTGGATTCTGAAACAAAATATTTTGGCAATTAATATTTCAGCAATCCAAATGATGTTCTTCTTCATCCAATAGTGTAGGTAAGGGAAGAGAAACAGAATGGCTGTAAGACATTACTAGAAGTTTTCTGGCAAAATGAAGACATTCTAAAGAAACAACGTATCAGACTACTAAAACAAAGAGTATTTTCTGAGAAATCAGGAACTGGAAAAAAAAGTTTGCTTTTTTTTTTTAAAAATTTGCTTGTTTTGTTTCATTTAGTTTTTTGTTTTTCCTTATGAAGCTAGGAATTGGTCTCTCAAGGTTTCTAAAGAATTGTGTTAGAATTTTGATGGGAATTGCATTAAATCTGTAGATTGCTTTAGGTAAAATGACCATTTTTGCTGTGTTCATCCTCTCTATCCATGAGCATGGGAGATCTTTCCATCTTTTGATATCTTCTTCAATTTCTTTCTCCAGAGACTTGAAGCTCTTGACATATTGGTCTTTCACTTCTTCGATTAGTGTTACACCAAGATATTTCATATTTTTGTGACTATGATGAAGGGTGTTGTTTCCTTAATTTCTTCCTCAGTCCCATTATTAATTGTATAAAGAAAGGTTACTGAATATTTTTAGTTAATTTTATACTCAACCACATTGCTAAAGGTGTTTATCAAGTATAGGAGTTCTCTGGTAGAGTTTTGGGGTCACATATGTATACTATCACATCATCTGTAAATAGTGATAATTTCTCAATTTGTATCCACTCAATCTCCATTAGTTGTCTTATTGTTATAGCTATATCTTCAACTACTATTTTGAATAGATATGGAGAGAGTGGACAGCCTTGTCCTGTCTCTGATAATAGTGGAATTGCTTTAAGATTCTAAGGTTATATTTGCTGTTTTCTATAGGATTGTTGTTTATTGCCTTTATTTTGTTTAGGTATGTGCCTTGTATCCTTGATCAATCTCTCTAAAAATGAATTGGTGTTCGATATTGTCAAAGGCTTTTTCAGCATTTAACAAGATGATCATGTGATTATTTTCAGTTTGCATACACACACACACACACACACACGCACACACACACAGTGGATTACATTTGTAATTTTGTATATTGAATCATCCCTGCATCCTTCCTATGAGGCCTACTTGATAATGGTGGATGATCTTCCCCCCCCCCCACCTTGCAGGATCTCTTTCTGCTTCTTTTGTATCACATTCTTTTTTAATTTTTATTTATGTTTATCTGATATATTCTTTATTTACATTTCAAATGATTTCCCCTTTCCTGGTCTCCCCCCACTAAAGTCCAATAAGCCATCTCCCCTCCCCCTGTTCCCCAATCAAGCCTCTCCACCCCTGCTTCCCTGTCCTAGTATTCCCTCAAACTGCTGCATCGAGCCTTTCCAGGACCAGGGGCCTCTCCTCCCTTTGATGTCCAATAAGGTCATCTTCTGTTGCCTATGTGTCTGGAGCCATGAGTAACAACATGTGTATTATCTGGTTGATGTTTTTGTCCCTGGGAGCTCTGGGAATACTGGGTGGCTCATATCATTGTTCCTCCTATGGTACTGCAAACCCCTTTAGCTCCTTGGGTCCTTTCTTTAGCTCCCCCATTGGGGCATCCTGTGCTCAGTTCAATGACTGACTGAGAGTGTCCCCCTCTGTATTTGTCATACACTAGCAGAGCTTCCCAGGTGACAGCTATATCCTGCTCCAGTCAGCAAGTACTTGTGGGCATCGATAATAGTGTCTGGGTTTTGTAACTGTATATGGGATGGATCACAAAGTTGGGTAGTCTCTGGATAGTTTTTTCACTCAGTCTCTGCTCCACACTTTGTCTCTGTATCACCTTCTGTAGGTATTTTGTCACCCCTTCTAAGAAGGACCAGAGTATCCATACTTTGTTCTTCCTTCTTCTTGGGCATCATGTGATATGTGAATTGTCTTGGGTATATTGATGATTTCTTGCCTTCTACTCCTCTTTGGTGTATTAGCTTCTTTCTTTTCTAATGTTTTCAGGCATGCTGTTAAGTTGTTAGTGTATGCTCTCTCCAGCTTCTTTTTGGAGGCACTCAGAGCTACAGGTTTTCCTCTTAGCACTGCTTTCATTGTGTTCCATAAGTTGGGCATGTTGTGCTTTCATTTTCATTAAATTCTAAAAAGTCTTTGATTTCTTTCCTTATTTCTTCCTTGATCAAGGTATCAAGGAGTATAGCATTGTTCAGCTTCCGTGTGTATGTGGGCTTTCTGCTGTTTTTGTAGCTATTGAAGACCACCCTTACTTCATAGTGATCTGATAGGAGGCATGGGATTAGTTCGATCTTCTTATATCTGTTGAGGTCTGTTTTGTAACCAATTATATGGTCAATTTTGGAGAAGGAACCATGAGGTGATGAGAAGAAGGTATATTCTTTTGATTTAGGGTGAAATGTTCTATGGATATCTATTAAATCCATTTGGTCCAAAACTTCTGTTAGTTTCACTGTATCTCTGTTTAGTTTGTGTTTCCCTGATCTGCCCATTGAGGAGAGTGGTGTGTTGAAATCACCTACAATTATTGTGTGAGGTGCAATGTGTGCTTTAAGCTTTAATAAAGTTTCTTTTATGAATGAGGGTGCACTTATATTTGGAGCATAGATATTCAGAATTGAGAGTTCTTCTTGGTAGATTTTTCCTTTGATAAGTATAAAGTGTCCTTCCATGTCTTTTTTGATGACTTTTGGTTGAAAGTCGATTTTATTGGATATTAGGATGGCTACTCCAGCTTGTTTCTTGGGACCATTTGCTTGTAAAATTGCTTTCCCGACTTGTACTCTGAGGTAGTGTTTGTCTTTGACACTGAGATGTGTTTCCTGTATGCAGCAAAATATTGGGTTCTGTTGATGTATCCAGACTGTTAGTCTATGTCTTTTTATTGGTGAATTGAGTCCATTAATGTTAAGAGATATTAAGGAGTAGTGATTGTCGCTTCCTCTTATTTTTGATGTAGTTTTTATGTTTGTGTGGGTATCTTCTTTTGGGTTTGTTGAAAAAAGATTAATTTCTTGCTTTTTAATGTGTAGTTTTCCTACTTTTGTTGGTGTTTTCATTCATTATCCTTTGAAGGGCTGGATTTGTGGAAAGATATTGTGTAAATTTGTTTTGTCATAGAATACCTTGGTTTCTCCATCTATGGTAATTGAGAGATTTGCTGGGTATAGCAGCCTGGGTTGGTAGGATCTGTATGACATCTGCCCAGGCTCTTCTGGCTTTCATAGTCTCTGGTGAGAAGTCTGGTATAATTCTGATAGGTCTACCTATATATGTTACTTGACCCTTTTCTCTCACTGCTTTTAATATTCTTTTTTTTTAGTACATTTGGCATTTTAATTATTATGTGACAGGAGGAATTTCTTTTCTGGTCAAATCTATTTGGAGTTCCGTAGGCTTCTTGTATGTTCATGGGCATCTCTTTCTTTAGGTTAGGGACGTTTTCTTCTATAATTTTGTTGAAAACATTTACTGGCCCTTTAAGTTGGAAATCTTTACTCTCTTCTATACCTATAACCCTTAGGTTTGGTCTTCTCATTTTGTCTTGGGTTTCCTGGAAGTTTTCGGTCAGGATCTTTTGCATTTTGCATTTTCTTTGACTGTTGTGTCAATGCTTTCTATGATACCTTCTGCATCTGAGATTCTCTCTTCTATCTCTTGTATTCTGTTGTTGATGCTTGCATCCATGACTCCTGACTTCTCTCCTAGGTTTTCTATGTCCAGAGTTGTTTCCCTTTGTGATTTCTTTATTGTTTCTACCTCCATTTTTAGATCCTGGATGGTTTTGCTCAATTCCTTCATCTGTTTTGTTGTGTTTTCCTATAGTTCTTTAAAGGTTTCTCCCTGTTTACGTTGGTTCTCCTGTATTTCTTTAAGGGAGTTATTTATGTTGTTCTTGAAGCCCTCTATCAGCATCATGAACTGTGATTTTAAATCCAACTCTTGCTTTTCCGGTGTGTTTGGGGTATACAGGACTTGCTGTTGTAGGAGAATTGAGTGCCATATTGCCTTGATTTCTGTTAGTGATGTTCCTACATTTGCCTTTTGCCATCTGGTTATCTCTAGTCTTAGTTGGTCCTGCTGTCTCTGGCTGGTGCTTGTCCCTCCTGTTTGCCTGCAAACCTGTCTCAGCACCCCTGGGTGATTGGTTCTCCCCTGGCACAAAGTGCTATGGCGCTGCCCAGCTCCTGGGTGCAGGTTGGGCCCTGGCGGACCGAGTCCCAAGAGATCTTACACTCAAGTGTTCTCTGGGTTCCCACTTAGTCGCAGGAGTGAAGATGGTGGACTCACTTCTCAGTAGATGATCTTTTGTGAGGTGTTCTTGGATTCAGTTTTCAAGTATTTAATTGAATATATTTGCATCAATGTTCATGAAGGATATTGGTCTGAAATTTTCTTTCATTGTGAGTCTGTGTGACTTAGGTATCAGGATTACTGTGGCCTCATAGAATGAGTTTGGCAATGTTTCTTGGATTTCTGTTCTGTGGAATAGTCTGAAGGTTATTAATGTTAACTAGTTTTTGAAAGCTGGAAGAATTCTGCAGTAAAACCATCTGGCCCTGGGACTTTTTTGGATGAAATTTGATGACTGCTTCTATTTCTGTGAGGATTACAGAACTATTTATATTGTTTACCTGATCTTAATTTAACTTTGGTAACTGGATTCTATCAAGAGACTCCTCCATTTTATTTAGATTTTCCAATTTAGGGGAGTACAGGCTTTTGAAGTAAGACCTAAGGGTTCTTTGAATTTCCTCACTGTCTGTTGTTACATCCACTATTCATTTCTGATTTTGTTAATGTGGATATGGTTCCTCTTCCTTTCACTTAGTTTGACTAACGATTTGTCTATTTTATTGATTTTCTCAAAGAACCAGATCTTGGTTTTGTTGATTCTTTGCATCACTCTCTTTGTCTCTAATTGATTGATTTCAGCCATGAGTTTGAATATTTCCTGCCATCTACTGCTTTATGCCTGTGTTTGCTTCTTTTTGTTCTAGAGCTTTCAGGTGTGATGTTAAGTTGCTATTATAGGATCTCTCCAATTTCTTTATGGAAGTATGCAATGCTATAAACTTTTATCATAGCACTTTACTTGTGTCCCATAAGTTTGTGTATGTTGTGTCTTCATTGTCATTGAATGCTAGAATGTCTTTAATTTCTTTATTTCTTTCCTGAACCAGTGGTCACTGAGTACAGAGTTTTCAGTATCCATGAATTTGTAGTCTTTCTGTCATTTATGTTGTTGATGTCTAGCTCTAATCTAATGTGATCTGATAAGTTAGAAAAAGTTATTTCAATCTCTTTGTATCTGTTGAAACTTGCTTTGTGACTGATTATATGGTCAATTTCAAGATGTTTCTTTTAGGCGCTAAAAGAAGGTGTACTCTTTTGTTTGGATGAACAGTTCTATAGATATCTGTTAGGTCCATTGTTATTCCTGTTATTTTGATGCTAGCAGTGGTAGTGTGTGTGTGTATGTGTGTGTGTGTGTGTGTGTGTGTGTTTCTCTTCTTTTGATTTTTCTGGTGTGAAATTGCATGTTTCTTGGGGACACTTGAATGTTGGAGCTTTTATTTTAGTATCTTCTTAGGGGTGGATTAGTGGAAAGACTTTGTTTAAAATTTCTCTTGTCATAGAATATCTTATATTCTCCATCTATGATGATTGAATGTTTTGTTAGGCATACTAGTTTGGGCTGAAATCTCTGGTCTCTTCAGGTCTGAAGGACATGCCCAAGCATTTCTGGCTTTTGAAGAGTATTTAGAGAAGTCAGATGTAATTCTGAAAGGTATGCCTTTGTATGTTTCTTGGCCTTTTTCCGTTGAAGCTTTTAATATTCTTTCATTGTTCCATACATTTAGTGTTCTGATTATTATGTGGTAGGAGGATTTTCTTGTCTGGATCAATTTATTTGGTGTTATGTAAGCTTCATATACTTTTATAGGCATTGCTTTAGGTGAGGGAAGCTTCTACTATGATTTTGTTGATATTTTCTGCGCCTTTGAATTTGGAGTCTTTTCCTTTTTATATTCCTATTATTCTTAGATTTGATCTTTTCATATGTCCCAAATTTCCTTGATGTTTATGTTAGAAACTTTTTTTGCTTCAGCATTTTCTTTGACCAGTGTATCAATTTCTTCTATCATATTCTCTATACTTAGGATTTGTCTCTTCCATCTCTTCTGTCTGTAGTTCATGTTCTGTTTTCTAGGTTTTTCATTTCCAGGATTGTCTCAGTTGCTTTTTTTTATTGCTTCTATTTCCATTTTCAGGTCTTGAACAGTCTTGTTCATTTCTTTTACCTGTTTGTATTTTCCTATAGTCCTTTATATTTATTCTTAAGAATATTCTTATATTTATATTTATTCTTTAAGAGATTCTGTCTATTTGATTATGCTTTCCTGTACTTCTTAAGTGATTTATTCATTTCCACTTTTAAGGTATCTATCATCTTTGTAAGATTAGATTTGAGGCCATTTTCTTGCAATTCAGGTGGGTTAGGATTTCCAGGACTTGTTGTAGTAGGATAGCTGGGTTCTGGTGGTACCATGTTGCTCTGGCTTTTGTCAGTTGTGTTCTTACATTAGCCTTTACCTATCTAGTCTTTCCTGATGTTGTCAGATATATTAGTCCCTGATGAGCAGAGGCCTCTTGTGTTACAGGTGTACTTGCTAGTCTCTGATGTCAACAGGCCTCTGGAATTGTAGATGTAGCTCATTGTCCCTGGTGGCAGCTGGTTTCGAAGGACACAGGCAGAGGTGGCAGTCCCAGATGGCTTCAGTTGTCCATGAATACAGGTGTAATTGTGGCCCAGGAAATGGAGGGGAAAGGGGGCAGGACAGGACACATACTTGCCGGGTTTGCCCAATTCCAGGCAGGCAGGGCATTGGGGTAAGAGTTTCAGCTGATTGTCACTGGTGGCTGGAAGCCTCTGAGATTGCAGGATTTGAACAGAAGACTGAGTGTTTCTAAAGAAGCACCTGTAATTATCAGTCTGCTAGACTATTAAAATAGTAGACCCTAAGCAATGAGAATTTTCCCCGTAATCTCATAATGGGAAAAGGAAAAGGTGTTGGCCTTAGGAGGCAAACTTTCTTCCTAAAAGAAATACCACACAGTTTTTACAACTTGTCATACCACCTTAGATGATGAGACTGAAATCCAGACAAAAGTGTGTCAATGGTAAACATAGCTATACACTGGAGCTGATTTGATGTGCAGTATTTCATCCTTCTAAATGAGTTTCATTCTTTACTCAGGCATCTGAGATGAATTAAGCTTTCTGTGGATCTCAATGTCCAACTTTCCAATGTAGATGCATTGATAAATCCCCTTTTTATTCTCTCTACTTTTACCTTGGTTCTTTTATTGACTTATTGAGCATGGGTGCTACACTGGACATGGAACACATACTATGACCCCCATATTCAATAACATTGGAGATACCATCAAAAGAGTCATTTCTGTAGAAAAAAAAATTGATTCATCATAACTGCGTTCTGACTATTTAAAGCCACATTGATGTATGGTAAAAGATCATATCTCTTGTAGTTTTATACTTAAAAACAACTATGAGCTGTGACCTTCAGGCTTATATTCGTTATAACAAAATCTGATTCATTAATATTGACATTTAACTATCCTTATATAAACACATATGTTCTCACATAAAATACATGAGATAATTAACAATTTCATATCTACTGTGTGCTTGTATACAGTATAGCAGTTACTTTATTGATTAAGATTAATATGTTAACATGTGCTTAAGATGAACTCAAATCAATAAACTTGACTAAACAGAACAAACACAAGATGCTTTTTCCCTTTTATTGGATTTTCTTTTTTATATTTCAAATGTTATCCCCTTTGCAGGTCTCCCCTCCAGAAACCCACTATTCCATCCCTCACCCTCTGCCTCTATGAGTGTGCTCTCCCAACCACCTACCCACTCCTGCCTTCCCTCCCTGGCATTCCCCTACACTGGGGCATCAAACCAATAGCCACTCTTCCCACTAATGTCCAACAAGGCCAAAAAATACTTTTGTTCTTAGAAACCTGACTTAATCCATTATATTGAACCCAAGCAGTCATTACTACTTCTGATAATAAACATTTTAAATATTAAATATTAAAAACATTTAATGGCAGTTGGTATATTACTTTCAATTTATGATGGTATGTACTGTATGTCGACTTGACAGGACCTATGATTAACTTGGAAATAAATTCCTATGCATGTCTATAAAATATTTTCTAACTCTTGTTAATTGAAGTAGAAAGATTCGCTTTAACTCTAGGCAACACCATTTTATTGGTTGGTATCTAGAATGTATAAGAACAGAGCTACTACATTTATTTGTCTTCCTCTCTCTGTATTTCCTGACTCTGGATACAATGTACCCATCAACCTCATGATTCTGGTACCATTCCTTCCTTACCTCAATGGACAACATTTTAAAACTACGAACCAAAATAATTCTCCCTTTTAAAAGTTTATTTGGTAAGTTATTGTTTCAAAGCAATGAAATAAAAGTAATTGATAGAAAATTTTGGAAAGTAAAATTGAAAAGGCCAATTATTTGTCATATTTCCCAGGTAGAAAAATATAATCAGCATTCTTTTATCTCAACCTGTAAAGTGAGACACAACCACATTTCCCTGCTCAATTTTCACCATTTGAGCAGGGTTAAGCACATTAAATATTTGCTATAGAAGATCCTGTATATGTTTCTTATGATTAAATAGAATGATCAAGTGAAATTAAGAACATAAAGGGCTTAACTTAGGTCGAAGCACACGGGAATAAATAGGTTTTGAAGAGTCTTGAACACGTGGGCACAGGGGAAAATTTCCTGAACAGAACACCAATAGCTTATTCTCTAAGATCAAGAATTGACAAACGGGATCTCATAAAATTACAAAGTTTCTGTAAGGCAAAGGACACTGTCAAAAGGACAAAGCGGCAGCCAACAAATTGGGAAAAGATCTTTACCAACGCTACATCCGACAGAGGGCTAATATCCAAGCTATACAAAGAACTCAAGAAGTTAGACTCCAGAGAGCCAAATAACCCAACTAAAAATGGGGTACAGAGCTAAACAAAGAATTTTCACTTGAAGAATATCAAATGGCTAAGAAGCACCTAAATAAATGTTCAACATCCTTAGTTATTAGGGAAATGCTAATCAAATTAGGGAAATGCAAATCAAAAAAAACACTGAGATTCCATCTCACACCAGTCAGGATGGCTGAGATCAAAAACACAGGAGACAGCAGTTGTTGGCGAGGATGTGGAGAAAGAGGAACACTCCTCCACTGCTGGTGGAATTGCAAGCTAGTACAACCACTCTGGAAAGCAGTCTGGCGGTTCCTCAGAAAACTGGGCATGACACTCCCGGAGGATCCGGCTATACCACTCCTGGGCATATACCCAGAGGCTTTACCTGCATGCAATAAGGACACATGCTCCACTATGTTCATAGCAGCCTTATTTATAATAACCAGAAGCTGGAAAGAACCCAGATGTCCCTCAACGGAGGAATGGATTCAGAAGATGTGGTATATCTACACAATGGAATACTACTCTGCAATTAAAAACAATGAATTCACGAAATTCCTAGGCAAATGGTCAAATCTTGAAAATATCATCCTTAGTGAGGTAACCCAATCACAAAAGAACACACATGGTATGCAGTCACTGATAAGGGGATACTGACCCAGAATCTCGGAATACCCTAGACACAATCCGCATATCAATAGATTTCTAAGAAGATGGAAGGAGAGACCCCTGGTCCTGGAAAGACTGGATGTAGGGGAACGCCAGGACAGAGAAACGAGAGGGGGTTGAATGGAGAAAAGAGGGAGGGAAGGGGCTTATGGGACTTTCGGGGAGGGAGGAAACGGGAAAGGGGAAATGATTTGGAATGTAAATTAAAAAAATAAAATAAAATAAATAATAAAAATTAAAAAAAAAAAAAAGAAATACCTAAAAAAAAAAAAAAAGAAAGTAGTTTTTGCCCTCCACAGGCATAGTATGCTACACATAATCACACACACACACACACACACACACACACACACACACGCACATACACACATGTATACAAACAGAAAATAAATAATTTTTAATTTTAGATTTGATTCACAGATTATATGCTAAAATTAGAATATGATACCTTTCAAAACACTACAAGCATATTTTACCCAACAGGAGGATATGTGTCTCTTCTGATTGGTCTGTACAAACTTCCTTTGGAAGAATAATTTTGAGACAAGTCTTCTTATGATAAATATGCAAAACTCTCCCCCCAATTGCTCTCCCTGCTAATGATGATGACGACAAGATTGTTGGAGGCTACACATGTCCAAAGCATTCGGTTCCTTACCAGGTGTCTTTGTATGATGGCATTAGTCATCAGTGTGGTGGTTCTCTTATCAGTGATCAGTGGGTACTGTCTGCTGCTCACTGCTACAAAAGGTAATGAAACAACACTCAAATTCCTATGTTCTAAGGCCATTCTGTCCTCTGATACCATCATAAAGGGCATGGTCCTTTGTGAATCTGTATTGGCAGGACACATGAGATGGAATCCTCTATCCTGAACATTGGTTTTAGGGCACAATACATCTTAATTGCATAGTCCTGACAGTACTGGATGCTTTATGAAGATGAAATCTATGTTTTTATATTTAGAACTTTCAGCTTGGTAGAGAAAAACCTCTACAGGGATACTTAGAAATCTTTTATCATTTAATGCAGGAGACTCCAGGTTCGCCTTGGTGAG
Source organism: Tokudaia tokunoshimensis (assembly GCA_036184795.1). Classification (NCBI taxonomy): domain Eukaryota; kingdom Metazoa; phylum Chordata; class Mammalia; order Rodentia; family Muridae; genus Tokudaia; species Tokudaia tokunoshimensis. The sequence goes on along the minus strand of BTHU01000002.1, from coordinate 62,375,467 downwards.
CACAATATTGATGTCCTCGAGGGTGGTGAGCAATTCATTGATGCAGAAAAGATCATTCGACACCCCATGTATAACGATGACACTGTGGACAATGACATCATGCTGATTAAATAGAAGTCACCTGCCATCCTTAATTCCCAAGTATCCACAGTCTCTCTGCCCAGATCCTGTGCATCTACAGGTGCTCAGTGCCTTGTGTCTGGCTGGGGAAATATTGTGAGCATTGGTGTTAAGTGTCAATGGAACTTAAGTTCCATGTGCACAAATGTGAGAGACAAAAGATATGATAGTTGTCAATATGGCAAAATTTTCACTGTGAGAGATACTTCTAGAAATTTTTAACATAGGCAGTCTAGGAATGTATAATTTTTAGGCCAGAAGATTGCTTCCTTTAGACCATGGGAAAAAAACAATAAAAATGAGCTATTAGCAAGATGCTTAAGTATTTACCTGGTAGGCTCAGTTACATGAGGGAATGAAAACTCAAGTGATAAACAAAAGAGATGCTCAGGAGTTGTTGTTCCCTGAGGAATCTGTCTCATGGAGGAAATACTGTTCCCATATTTGAAATCCAAAAGCCAATGATGTTATTGTCATAAAAGGACAGCTTGTTAAAACTATTAGAAAAAATGTTATAAAAGAAAAAATACTTTTAAATTATGGTGTTTTCAAATAGAATTAGAAATTTCAGGGAAGATATTGAGTGACCTTTCCTTCTTTTTCTCTCGCCAGGCAAATACCCAGCACTCCTTCAATGTCTGGAAGCCCCTGTCCTCTCTACCAGTTCTTGCAAAAGTTCCTACCCAGGCAAGATCACCAGCAACATGTTCTGCCTGGGATTCCTGGAGGGTGGAAAGGACTCCTGTGATGTGAGTGTTCTTTGACTCTTTCTACAAATCTCTCTGTCTCTTTGTCTCTCTGTCTCTCTGTCTCTGTCTCTCTCTGTCTCTCTCTCTCTCTCTCTCTCTCTCTCTCTCTCTCTCTCTCTCTCTCTCTGTCTGTTTGTCTTTCTGGTCACCCCTTCAGTGTTGTTTCCCTTGGTTAAGAGCCGTGTACTTCTGTACTTCTGTCTGGAAGAATTCCCATGAGATGAGATAAGGCCTATAAGTAAAAACAGGTTTTCTCATTGTAATATTTATGTATAAGTTCAAGGTTGAACTATGTACAGAAGATAGTATGCAAACAGTACATAAAAGCAAACTTCTGAGAAACTGGTTTGTAGCATGTGACCACTCTTGAAAGACAACAAAAAGAACAGCAAGAAATACTGCCAGCCTTCAACTTTTTCTTACCTTTGTCAACTAAGGAAACATGGGATTATAGAGACAGTTTTTAAAATAATGGAAAAATTACAATTAACTTTGCAGGGAGTCTGCATTGCTTCAGTGTCAGTACCTGCCATTTTGGCTCCAGGAAAACAGGAAAACATCTTAGAGTCCATTCTCTCACCACAACATAAGCATATTGTAATCGTATTTTCTTTCTGAACAGGGTGATTCTGGTGGCCCTGTCATCTGCAATGGAGAGCTCCAGGGCATTGTCTCCTGGGGTTCAGTCTGTGCAATGAGAGGGAAGCCTGGTGTTTACACCAAAGTCTGCAACTACCTGAGCTGGATTCAGGAGACCATGGCGAACAACTGAGTCTCCTGCCTTCCATGAATCACATATTCCTTATTCATTTCTCTTTCTCCCTGTGCCTAAAATGAGGCTAAATAAAACACAGTTCTGCTGCTCTGTATATGAAAACATTTTGTTCTTGTATTTTATCATTTAATATTCTTTTAAAATTTGTTGATAAATGAGAAAATAATCAGAGGGTTGAAAATTCTAAATAATTCAATATTCATCTAACTATAAGAAATTTCTCATATTTTTCTATGGTTCATGACTTATGGTGGAAACAATAGAAAAGTACTTACATTAACATTATATTTTTCCAGAATGATTATAATGTTTTAATAATAGGTAGAATACATTTTGTTTTAAGATACAGCTGCCCCACTTACCGGTTTAAACTTCCTTCATAGCACATGGCATATTTATAACTTAAAATACATAACTTGAAACTGCTATCTATTTTACCAATCAGCAAGTTATCCAAGTACTCCATGAAAAGCTGCAATTCAGCATGAATAGTCCTGATGCCTGGTGTCTTGCATGCCCTAAAAAACAGTGCTATGTCTTCCTTATTTTTTCTTAATTTTATTGCTAATCTTTTTAAATCTGAGAATCTTTATGGAGCTTAGTGACTGAAAACTCAATATGAAGTACTTTTTAAGATGTATTTTTTCAATTATATATATATATGTATATATATGTATATATATATATGTATATACATATATATATATATATATATATATGTATGTATACCTATGTGGAGATATATACAATTAAACAAGGTGCCTGTAGAGGGAAGAGCTGTTAGAGACCTTTGTTCTGCAGGTACAAGGATTTCAGGCTGCCTGACACGACTTCTGGGAACCAAACTCCAGTCCTCTACAAGAATAGTATATGCTCTTTACCTCTGAGCCATCTCTAAAGCTCTTGAATAATTATTTTTAAATACATATTTTTTCCTAAGTTTTGGCCACTGAGATAACTCTCCTCACTTAAACCCCAAAACAAGACCAGATTGTGTATAAATTAAAGCTACATGCAAAGAAATATGAATCGTTTAAGTTTTCACAATGTAGGTCTACCCCTCTACTGTCATATTTCCCTGGGTACAGAGCTGTCATCTGTGTTTTAGCACAGCCTGCAGAGTGAGAAACAAGCACATTTCCTGACCTGCTTTCTACCACTCATCATTTGGTCATGGGTCACCAAACTTAATATCTGTTGTAGAAGATCCTGCAAATGCTCCCTGTGATTAACCAGAATGATCAAGGAAAATTAAGGACACAATGGGCTTGAATCAATGCAGAGTAGAATAAATGGAAGAATGGAAAGATTTAGAAACAAAAACTATATATGCAGAGTCAAGAAATAGAAGCATATTATATCAGGCAGCTCAGACTGCTATGATTAAAAAGAAATTCAAACCCCAGCTTCAAAACACAAGTAAACTTCTCATTAGTCTTCACTATAATAAAATTTTCAATGAGGGGAGGTGAAATTCCAATAAATCAAAAGCATAAGTCCCCTTTGAGACAGACACAGAGCAAGTTCAACTGCTATGAAGCTCCTGAAAGAGTACACAATGAATTACATACTTCCAAAATTCAGTGGTCCAAGAAAGATGTTTCCATGATAAAAGAGAGGAATGGAATACAAAGGAAAGAATGGACCAAAGCAAAAACACTTGACTCTGAGGAATAAGCATTAAATCATGAGGCTTTTTGTGAAGTGTCTAGAGCACGCAATGGCATCATCCAAGCTCCAAGAATTAGACAAACCCACACGGTGGTCTTTCCACACACAGTTCATCTCCCAGAAAGATGAAATTCAAAGCTACCAGCTTTTCTTGACAGATGAGCCATATCTCTGGCTCCTCTGAGACTGTAGGTTTTCACTGCAAATGGGCTTCAACCACAGCTTCATGAAGAGCCCACTCACAAGTTCCCTTAATGAAGGAAATATTTCTACACCTTGGCTGAAAAGCCGGGCTCTTCCTAGTGATTTAGATGTCAGTTTCCATAACTCTTTAGCACTGAGATCCTCTATCCTTGCAATGCCAGTGCCTCATAGACAAACAGTTCTTCCACTGTAAGAAGAAACATTATCCTTTGGTCTATGACTGCAGTTGTTTCTGGGCAATTGAAATCATAAAAATGCATATCTAACACTATTCTGCTCTTCCTTTTGCTCCCAATTCTCACTATAAACATTGTATAAGCTGTTAGTAATCACCATGGAACACAGTCTTTCCTACCTAAATTTCCTCTCAAGTGTCCCCCCACAACTCCCAAATTATCAGGGAAAATATTATTCTTTCTTCTCTGAGACATTAGCCTAATCATTCTTCAGTTAGAAAGTAATTATGCAAAGAATTAAAAATGCATATTCAAAATTTTATTCATGGTTACCTAATTTTGCATTATGAACTTCTAATCCTAAGTAACTGCAATGTCGTAATCTGTTATTGAATGTAGCACTGGAATTAGCCACATGGTTCAGAAGAACAATAACACTTTTGTGAGTCATTTCATGTTAGCCTAAGCTTGTTCCAAAGAGTTTGTGTCAGCATTAAAGAAATCATAAAAAATGTGATATTCAAATTTTGTAACTCTATGAAGATTACTTGATGTAACAACTTAAGGGAAGAAAGAATAACCTGGGCCCTTGGTTTGTGAGTTTAACATTACTTGGCTTGATTTAACTGTGCAGTAAACCATGGAGGCAAAAACTGGTGGCAAAGAATCAGCATTTCATAATAGCCATAATACAAAGAATAACAAGATATTGGGGCTAAATATAACATACAAAGACACTAGCCTGTTACCAACTTCTCACACTCAACCCCACCTACCAAAATTGGACCACTAACTGAGGATCCAGTTCAACATTTGAAATCATGGACCATATTTTGTAGTTTAGTCCATGTGAACAGGATGGTTCTGTTGATCTGGGTCCACTCAAGGCTTCAAATTAACTCTCTATACACTTCTGTGTTGCTGGTATTTTCATTTTTTAAATCTCGATTTTGTTATAAGCTTCACCATCACAGTTAGATGAGTTGCAATGTTAAAGGATTGCTACAAGTATTATGAATTTGTATGGTTGTCTAGCCTCAAGGTTTTCCTTTAAAATCTGCATGGAAACCCCACCCTTCATATTCAACCAGATGAAGACAAAACTATCATCTAATGAAAGACATCAAATTTTGCCAACAATTTTAGCTATGTCTAGGCTCATATGGATTGAGTCTCCAAATTCTGAGAATCTGGGTAATGAAATATTGCAAAATTATACTTAAGGGGACAACTTCTTAGGTTGCTGTGACTGTGCTATACGTCAAGATTTACTATTTATCCAGGGACATTCAGGTAAGTTTACCACTTCCAAGTCTTGAACTTCTAGTGTCATACGGTCAAGTTTCAATATATACTAATGACATTTTTCCTATTGTCTTGGTGTAATGCACATAGAGGATTTTGTTATATCTAACATTTTCTGAAAAAAAAAACCCAGAATTTCTAAGCTCAAATGTTAGATAAACATTTCTTTTTTTTATTTTCTAAGTTTTTTTTATTTACATTCCAAATCATTTCCCCTTTCCTGTTTCCTCCTTCCCCGAAAGTCCCATAAGCCCCCTTCCCTCCCTCTTTTCTCCATTCAACCCCCTCTCGTTTCTCTGTCCTGGCGTTCCCCTACATCCAGTCTTTCCAGGACCAGGGGTCTTCTAATCAAACTACAAATATCTTAGACTTTCGTTCTGATTTTCTTTTCAAGATATACAATTATAAACTTGGCAAAAAGAAAAAAAAGACATAATTTCCATATCATGAACTCAATGCTAGACTCCCTTCAAAGTTTCTATTAACTTTTTTTCATAAACTTTCAACACATCCAGTCACCAAGTGTTAGGATATTCACCATGTAGACATGGTCTTTGGAGAATAGAGCAGACAAATTCTTTATCTCATCTATATGCAGCATGCATATTACACTTTATATGCCCAGCCTTCTATTTCAGTATTCCTGTTAACAATATGGTGTTCTAATGTGCTCCCATAAGATTTGTCTATTTCTTGAGCTTATAACATCCTATAGTTTGCATTATTTTCTTCTCTAAAACTTCTAAATTCTTACTACAAATGTTTAAAAGCCACAGAGGAAGGTTTATCACAATAATGAATACATCCCTCTAGAACCAATTTTCAGCATTAAAATTTCCTTATATGAGAAAAAAATCCAGGAAAAGGAAGTTTATAAGAAGGAAGATTAATTTTGACTTTCACACCAGTAAATTCAGCCCATCATTATTTGCCATGATGATCTTCATAGCACTCTGCTGTTAATACAGTGTTCTGGACAGTCTACTTCATAACACATAGAAAGGATGAATGGATAAAGGACTCTGGACTTTAAAGGCTTCCCTCTAATCAGTCATTTCCTCCAATCATGTCTTTTACAAATATCCTCTTCTTTCCACAGCAATTCTACCACTGGGGGACCAATTAGTTTTTCACATAATCTTCCCCATGGTATTTCAAACTCTAACAAAACAAATTCTATTGAAATTGAGAACTCTAGAAACATAACTAGGGATAAAAAGATTAAATAAATAATAAACATTTTCCAAGGAAAAATCTGATACAGTTTTGGATCCTGTGACTTACATTCAATATCACAACCTAATGAATAATACAATAACAGAAATGTCTGAAAATCCAAATGGATGCAATGTTGCTTATCTTACACGTGTATCAAAAGTGACCCAAAATGACAAATACAAAGATTTTTACACACTGAGTATTTGTGTGACTTTCCCATATTGTACTTTGTCTGGCCATTTGAAACAAAACACCATTTTCTTCTATCACTAAAACATCTTTGGACAGTCCAAACAATATGTATATGAAAAAAAGAAGTGTTCCAAGATTAATAGAAATCATAGCAAAAACACTCTGCCCCTGTAAATTGACTGTGCCTCATCAAAATAGAAACTAAAATATCTGTTTTGGCTCACTAATTGTTAAAGGGTTCAAATGAGCAGTGTGTCCACAATACAGACACCAAATTTTGAGAAAGAGTGTGGGTAGGAGAAACAATAATATTTTAAACATGGCACATAAGGAGATACAGTGGCCAGCTATTTAGCCTCATGTACTTGAGGAGATAAGAAACATCCAACTTTGATCTGAAGGATTTGAAGAAGAATATTGTGAGATAGTAATTTATAATTACCAAGAAATCTGATATCAAGACCTATAACCACCTTCAATTTTTATGACAAAAACAAAGTAATAGGTTTAGTCCCCTTGTGGGTAGTGAATAAGGAAAGATACTAAGAAGATATCAGTCTCTAGATTCTGAACCAAACAAAAAATGTTTTGGCAATTAATATGGAAGTAGTGTAGATGGTGATCCTTTCATCCAAAGGCATAGGGAAGAACAGAACAGAGGGATCATATAATTATATTGTAGGTGTCCAAGGAGAAATTAAGACATTCTAAGGAAATACCTGTATCTATCAATGTACAAGACTCCTGAAACAATGCACAAAAAAGCAATGAGAATTCCCACAGGAATCTCATAAGGGCAGAAGGAAATGATACCAGATAGAGTAGGGAACCTATCTTCCTAAAAGAAATAGCACCCAGCTCTTACAACTTGTCAGACTGCCATAGAGAAGGAAACTGACGCCCAGAAAATGATGGATCACTTATGAACAGGGCTATATAGTGACAGGAACTGCTTTGATGTATGCATTTGTTTTCCTCTCTTTAAACCTAAATCTCAATTCAGAAACTTGATGAAGTTAAGGTTTTCTATGGATCTCATTGTTCCTCTTCCGAATGTGGCCACATCGATAAATCTCCTTTTCTGTTTCCCACTAGTACCGTTTTTGTTAATTGACATATTGAACATAGGTATCTAGACCTGGCTTTGTGTTCAACTGTGATGTCCAAGTCTAATAACAGTAGGGACACTTTCAAAGGAGCTACTTCTCCAGAAAAATAATGTCTGATTTAGCATAATTGCACTCCAACTAATTTTATCAAGCAACATTGAATATGGTAAAAACATACTTTCTGGTAGCTAGAAACTTGAACTGTGAAGTTCATGCTTATGTTCTTTTATAACAGAACCTAATAAATTAATACCTACACTTAAAATCTTAGTTAGTGAGGTAACCCAATCACAAAAGAACACACATGGTATGCAGTCACTGATAAGGGGATATTGACCCAGAATCTCGGTATACCCTAGACACAATCCGCATATCAATAGATTTCTAAGAAGATGGAAGGAGAGACCCCTGGTCCTGGAAAGACTGGATGTAGGGGAACGCCAGGACAGAGTAACGAGAGGGGGTTGAATGGAGAAAAGAGGGAGGGAAGGGGGCTTATGGGACTTTCGGGGAGGGAGGAAACGGGAAAGGGGAAATGATTTGGAATGTAAATTAAAAAAAAATAAAATAAAATAAATAATTAAAAAAAATCTTGGTTAATTATAAAAACTATATGCATTGTCACAAAAATACATGATATAGGGAATAGTGATTTAACATCAATTGTGTGTTTTTCTTCCATTTACAAGATTTAATTCTCCCATTAAGAAGAAATACACACCTATATGTGCTTAAGATCAATTTAACTCAATAAAGTTGCCTAAATAGAACACAAGACACTTTTATTCCTGAAAATGTTATTTAATCCTTTATTTCAAACTTAAGAAATTATCTCTTCTTAAGACAAATGATTATTTTAATGACTAAAAACATTTAATGGCAGTTATTTCACTCCAAATATGTGATACTTTTATTGACATTCAACTTGGCAGGACCTCTGATCAACTTGGAAATAAATCTCTGTGTATTTCTACTTTGGTTAATTGAAGAGGGGGAGAAAAATCTGAACAAAACCATTTAATTTGAGCAAATTCATTTAATTGGATTTTTTGGCCTAGAATGTTTGCAAAGGACACAGCTAGCTGCATTAGTTTCCATCTCCCCATGGTGCCAAACTCGAGATGCAATATGACCACCAACTTCATGATTTGATTTGGGACCATGCCTTTCCCATCCCACTCGACTATTTTCTCAAAATACATACCAAATACTTTCCTTCCATAATTTGTATTGTTTAGATATTTTGTCAAAACAATGATACAAGTAATCGATGAACACTCTTGAAAAGTAGAGGACATCAGTCTTTTGCCATATTCCCCTAGGAAACTCCTACCACCTTCATTGGTTTATTTCAGTTTGCAGAGTGAGAGAAAATCACATTTCTTAACCTGATTTCCTTTTGTCATGCATCACCAAATTAAGTATTTGTTGTAGAATATCCTACAAAGAATTCATGGGATTATCTAGAATAATCAAGGGAAATTAAAGATGTAATGGGCTTGAGGCAAAGCACATTGGAATAAATGGAAGTTTCTGAATATATATATATCCTTAGGGACAAGAAGGAAGTCTACTTTCTTAGTTCAAGCTGCTGAAAAAAATTCTGTATAGCCTGGCTTCAAAATACAGGCTTATTTCTCGTAGTTCTGTATGTAGTTGTCACTAATTTAACAGTTCCAAACATTTACAAAAGCCCTACTTCTATTTCTAAATTCTTCTGAGACTCAAGACAAGCACAGCTTTAAGTGCCTACAAATTCATAAAATGTAACATGTTTCCAATATACAATGACTCAAAGTAGACATTTCCATTACTAAAGCAAGCAATATACCAGAGTAATAACACAGCTCTGAAGAATAAACATTAATCACAAGACTTTTTTGAAGTGTCTGGAGCACAAGCTGACATCATCTGAACTCAAAGAAATTTAGAAAGTCCCACATTGTGGCTTCACCACACAGTCTGTATTCTCGCTCAGATAGATGCAACGCAAAGCTACCAACCAGCTTTTCTCAGCAGAAAATCTATTCCTTATTCCTGTAAGGTCTTTATTGTTACTTGGATTTTCTATCTCATCTTCATGCACAGCCCATTCACAAGCTTCTTGATTGGAATCTGATCCCGGTCCACATTGTCTGAAATGCTAGCCTATTCCTAAAGATCTCAGTGCAGTCTATACTGTCTCCATTTCTGCCAACATTCTGGATTTTTAGACTGATATTAGGACCTCCCACAGGGTTCTGCTTCCAATGCTCAGAATGTGCTCTGCTGTTCATCTCTAAACTTACCTATATTTGTCCTATAAACCAGTTCTAAAAGTATAAGAACAATATGATTATTTTTTCCACTGAAACCACTCAAATATTAAGTATTTAAAATGTCATCATTATGACCAATCACTTAACCAAAATGTCCTTATTGAGAAAGTTTAAACTTACAGTTTCAGAAAGGTTTTCTTCTGTCAAGGTAGGAACAACATGATGGAATTCATGTTGACAGGCATGTGAAATTGTGGTTTCTCATATTCTCATGCGCCAAGAGACAGTTTGTCCAGGAACTCTGATCTTTTATTATGTATCATGTCCGTGATTTTATACATAGATATAGATATAGATATAGACGTGTATGTGTGTGTGTGTGTGTGTGTGTGTGTGTGTACATATAGGCAGCATCATTCCATAGACTAGAGGCAATAGGTAGAGGATATCAATGGTCTTACCTAGTGCAGCACCTTACATGCGACAATACCAATCTACCAGGAAAAATATACCAACTACTATAATAGTGGCACACCTGTTATGAGTAATCACTGCATTCTCATTGGATTTTAGACCTGCTCCAAAGTTGGGGATTTTCATTACTGATATGGTAGTTCTAGTCAAATGTTCATTGATGATTAGGAATAGGTGCTAGGATAAGAACCTTCTATTACAATTTTATAAATTGTCATTTTGTTTGATTGGTTTTTGAATATTTGTTTTTATCCATAGATAACAGTTATTCTCAGAATTTGTCAGAGAAGTTCCTTTTTTTTTAAACAGGGAGCAGTCAATGAAGAGATTAATAACTGTTCAGAATACTGAGACTAAGGGATATCTTTCATACCACTACCACCACCACCACCACCACCACCACCACCACCACAACTATCACTACCATTACCACTACCACCTCCTCAGCTCAGGAGGAAAAAACAGAAAGAATGCAAGAGCTGCATGATGGGAGAAAGTGCTATGAAATGCTGTATTATGGACATAACCTGGTTATCACACTCATGAACTCATAGCATCTTGCATTAGCTGCACATTACCTTCATGAGATCAAGCAAGCCAAATTCAAGGCAAAAATAGAGTAGATATTCTCCAGGCCCTGCCCCTTACTAAGGAGATTGTTGTTAGTGGTTAGAGAGAAGAATTATTTTGATTTATTTGTTTTTTGCTCTGTGGTCACTAGTAGATTTCTCACATTCCAGTGGATGGTCTCATAGACATATTGGGATCACTTTTTGGACTTAGTGGGCTAACAAAAAGTGGGGGACCTAGACAGATGGTTCAGTGGATAAGCATGCTTATTAATACTATTTCCAAAGGCCTAGGTTCAGCTTCTGGCTCTCTTATAGAGTGGCTCACAACCTCCTGTTAACTCGATCTCCAGGGGATCAAATGCCCTCTCTGCCTCTGCAAGTATGAGCCTTCATGTTGTCCTTGTGTGTGTGTGTGTGTGTGTGTGTGTGTGAAATCAAGAAGATATCAAGTTGGCAGGGAGCCAATTTGGGGAGATTTAGACAGAGCTGATGGGGAAATATAATGAATATATATAATCATGTTTCATTATATAGGTATGAAATTCTCAGAAACAAAGAACAGTCGCTATAAAACACCAGAAACAACAGTAGAGTTATCAGTTTAGGCAAAATGTGTTTGTGCACTGAATTTCGTTCATGGTAGAGATAGAAAATTCTATATCAGTTTGGCAAGAGCACAAACTGACTCTACCAGCGCTTACTGTGTGCTGTTAGTACAGCACCCTAATACTTGGGTCTCTTATATGTCTGTTTTTAATTTAAGAAGCTCAATAGGCATCTCATATAGCTGTAAGGACAATAAACTTATACAGGTAGCTTATTATGCACTCATAGCTTTAACCGTGAAGGATATATTTCAGGATCTCCACTAAATGCATGACAGGTAAATACAAAAACAAACAAATAAAACAACAGTAACAAAAAACAAAATAAAATAAAAAATAAAACAAGCTCAAATAGAATTTAATTTTATATATAAAATAAAAGTTTAATTTATAGCTTATTAAGTAAAAAGCAACAGCAGTAACTTTCAATAAAATAAGAATAACACTGGAATTTATTATAATCATGTTTTTTGTATATTTGTTTATAATTTTATTTTTATAGTCTAGTTATTCCCCCCATCCTGGTCCACCTTCCTACAGTTTCTCATCCATTCCTCCTCCCCCCCATCTCCAAAAGGATGTCCCCACTCCCAACCCCTCCAGGCCTCCCCACTCCATTGGTCCTCAAGGCTCTTGAGGGTTAGGCTAGTCTTCTCTCATTGAGGTCAGACCAGGCAGTCCTCTGCTGTACACATGTTGGGGGTCAGGGATGGAGCTCAGATCAGCTACTGTAATGCTGCCTGGCTGATGGTTCAGTGTCTGAGAGATCTCAGGGGTCCTGGTCAGTTAAGATGCTGGTCTTCTTATGGGGTCTCCCTCTTCCTCAATTTCTTTCAGCCTTTCCCTAATTCAACCACAGGGGTCCCCAACTTCAGTCCAGTGATTGGGTGTATCTGTGTCTGTCTCAGTCAGCTGCTTGTTTGGCTTCTCGAAGGACAGTCATGCTAGGTTCCTGTGTGTAAGCACACTTTAGAATCAGTGATAGTGTTAGGCCTTGGAACCTCCCCTTGAGATGGATCCCAAGTTGGGCTGGTCATTGGACCTCCTTTCCCTCAGTTTCTTCTCCATTTTTACCCTGCAGTTCTTTTAGACAAGAACAATTCTGGGTCAGAGTTTTTGACTGTGGGATAACAACTCCATCCTTCCACTTGATACCTACTGGAGGTGGACTCTACAAGTTCCCTCTCCCCACTGTTGGGTACTTCATCTAAGGTCCCTCCATTTGAGTCCTGAAAGCCTATGGTATATTCTAGAGGGTCCCTCCACCTAATCGTTTTGTTTTGAAAGAAGGCCATACTACAAAGCTCAAGTTGTCCTTGAACTTGTGATGACTCAAATTCTTCATCTCCTCACCTCTACCTCATGTTCAAGGACTAATGACATGCAACTACACATGGCAACCATTATTTCAAATTTAAGTATTATTCACTTCTAGAATTTTCCATTCACTAATTTTTCTTCTTGTCTACTTGTCTTGAAAACAGTGGATCACTACTTTCAGGAATAGTAAAACTCCATGTAAGTGGGATTTCTACATCTCTTACATATGGTAAGGTTTAGATAATTGGAACTTAGTATCATTACTTTGCTTTTCTTCTTAGTCTACTATATTTTAAATTATAAAACTATGACTTACAGCAGGAGAACAATTTGTCCTATTAATAATGGCAATTGTCATGTATGTCTACTACTCTAAGACAAAACAGTCAATATACCAAGAGTTGGGTCTTTATAAGAACCCCTTGGAAAACTGTTCACATGTCAGAAAAAAAAATGACTATCAAGATATTTGGCTGAGAATCTGGAAACTTGCAGCTGTAATCTGTGACCTCATACCAACATATTTTCCTTTTAGGAAGAACAATTTCCACCAGGTGAGTTTGAAACTTCCATTCTCATAACTCCCTGGGAAAATATTATGTCTTAAGTTACACTTAACCTATCACAGAAAGGAATGCTAAATTTAGATTTATTTTCCAGTGAAATCACTTTTTGGCACCTGAGAACATGGGCATCATGGACAGTGTAGAAGTATAACTACCTATGAGAAAATGCCTTTTTCTTATTGCCTGGTTTAGACCAAATGAGCAACCATGAAGATCTGTACTTTTTTTACTCTTCTGGGAACTATTGGTGAGTCTTTCAAATTAATGAATTTGGAAGTGTCTGTAAGTTTCCATTTTTGCTGGGAAAATCAGAGGGCTGAAAGCAAGAAGCTTAAAAAGTAGAGATGTGAATATATTTGATCCAAGTTTGTTAATGATTATTAAATCTCACTTGTTGGAAGAAATTCATAGCGTCAAGAATTAACTCAAAAGTCTCATAAAAAAGCAACTTTCTTGTAAATTTCAGGAGTTTGGAATAGAAGGAAAAGATAGTATACACACACACACACACACACACACACAGAGAGAGAGAGAGAGAGAGAGATCACAAACACTCACACCACACAGACTCACACAGAGATACACACAAATACTGAAACTAGTATTATCTGTACTTCTTGAAAGGGCAGTGATAGCCAAAGCCTGAGTGTGCTGAACATTGGAGTTGTAGTTACTTACCCAAGAAAGCACAACAAATGAAATATTTTTATTTCTGATTGATAAAAATTGTCTTAAAACACAGCCCAAGATTTTAAGTGAAACCTCTCTATTATAAATACATAATTCATGCATCTGTGATAAAAGAAATAAGTACTTAATACTACTAATTGATTTTTAATATGACTAAAATTATTTAAAGTACTGGAATAATAGTTTAAATATTTTTTAATAAAATTCATGTGTGACTATGAGAAATCTCAATACATAGGAAATGTGGAAATGTTGATTGGATCATTTGATGTTAGGATAGTCAGATAATAATGAAAAGGATTCAAATAGATTTTTAACTGTCATTTGTATCTGTGTATATGAGGATGTTGTTTTGTGAGATGAAAATCTTTACATATAGTTCACTGTCCTAAAACTCTTATACCTGTTAGTCAAGAACTCATATTTAGGTAAATTATATGAAATTTTCATGTTAGACGCCAAGAGACAAGTTGATTGAATAAAATATTTAAAGCTGTCTTTTCTTTATAGGACAGAATATTCTCCTATGGCTTTAATTTTTTCCCTGTTAACTTATGGAAATAGTTTTTTATTCTAAAATTTCTTTAAATACCACACAATACACCAGCAAAACTACTCCAAAGTTTCCCTTTGTGGTGTGTGTGTGTGTGTGTGTGTGTGTGTGTGTGTGTGTGTGTGTGCACGCGCACGCATGCATGTGTGTGTGTGTGTCTCAGTGGGCTCACCTGTGAATGTGAAGATGAGATGTTGAATTTATATATCTTTCTCTGTCATCCTCTACCTTATATCTTTTGACACAGGATCACTCAATGAGCTTAAATTTTTCTTTTTTGTTTTAAAACATTTTATTAAATGAGACTAACATAACCAATAAAGCAGTGACATATATACATATATATATATGTATATGTATGTATGTTTATAATAACTGACTGGCCAATAAGCTCTGGTTATCCCTCCTATCTCCAGTTGCTCTCCTCCCAACCAGCAGTGGGACTACTGAACATGTTACCATGTCTGAGTCTTATGAGGATGCTAAAAGAGCTGAACTCAGATTCTCCTGCTTGCACAGCAAACTGTGCTCAATGAGCACCTCTCTGTCCCATACTGAAAAGCACTCTATGCTTTTAAGTGATTAAATCTTAAGTGGTGGTAATAAGACATTTATTTTCCAAAGAACATCTGATCTATATAAATCTGTGGGTATATATATATGAGTTACATATATGTGCTCATGAATGTATATATGAATTTATATGAATATAATATTCATAAATTTATATGAACAGAACATATTAATCAAAGAATGCATATTTCAGAAGTACATGATTATTCATCATTATATTATATGAGAAGGGTCTGTGTTCGGGATGCAGAATAATGAATAATCAAAAAGATTGTCTAAAGTCAGTTATATTAGCTACTCTTCTCAGCGTTTTGACAAAACCAGACAAAAGCCTCTTAAAGACAGAAAGATTATTTAGTCTCAGTTTGAAGAAGATATAGTCAACCTCGCTAGGGAAGCTGTCCTGGGGATGGTTTATAATGGTGGTGGTGGGAGGGTCAGGTACTCTATGAAACTGGCAGTCAGGAAGCAGAGACAGAGCTGGTGCTCACCAGGCTCCCCCTCCCCCTTCCCAGTTTGTTCACTCTGGATCCCTACCCCATGGAATGGTGCAACCGAGGTTTTGAGTGAGTCTTCCTTGGGCAGTTAGACCTCTATGGAGATAACCTCAAAGAGACACAGAGGCATACCTTCCAGGGGATTCCAAAACCAGATGAGTTGTCAATAAAATGTACCCATCACATTGACATGCCTTGATTGAGTGGTATAGAACATTGTCATCTCTTTTGTCCTTAGTTTGAAGTAAAACTTCATAGTGCATGAAATAACATGATAGAGCCATATAATGGAGTGTTCCTAACTTTTCTCTCACAGCTGCTTTCCCCACTGAGGATAATGATGACAGAATTGTTGGGGGGTACACTTGTCGGGAGCATTCCGTCCCCTACCAGGTGTCACTGAATGCTGGATCTCACATATGTGGGGGATCTCTTATCACTGACCAATGGGTACTGTCTGCAGCTCATTGCTATCATCCGTAAGTAACCAATACTCACATTTTGTGCTCTAAAATCACTTTATCCTCTAAGCTTACTAAATTCAATTTAGCAAAAGAATGATGCTTGATAAAGTTATTCTGGTCCTATGGGACTCGTTTTCCATTCCACAGTTTTGTTATGTGATATTAATTTATTGTGAAAGATTTATTATAGGGGTAGCAGACCTGCGGCGGAGTCCGGGGTGGTGGCTGTGCGGGCAGCCAGAGAGACTGGCTTCAGAGACCACACCTCTTGCTGCAGCTCAGTATTAAGAGGAGGAGCTCTGTAGCAACAGGCCCAGCGCTGGCAGGAAGGTTGAGAAGACCTTTCACAACTGACTGTCACACAAACTTGATTATGAGCGTGGAAGAAATCTGGATCTTACTGGGGAGAGTGCTCCTGTGGTCAGGGCCTCACGGGTTCCGCCTCATGACTGCTATCTGTGGCTGACTGAATAATCCCAGTTGACCCAGGCTGGTAGTTCTATTGCTTTTCTGTGCCTTTCATTGACAAGGTGGTGTGCTCACAGGTTCCTGTCCAGTCACCATGACTGCTGTTGACAGCTTTTACCTCTTGCAAGGTCTCGCAACTGCTACATGGAAGCACTGGCCTTGGTGGGAGCCTGGTACACAGCCTGAAAGAGCATCACAGTCATCTGTGACTTCTACAGCCTGGTCAGGCTGCACTTCACCCCTCGACTGGGGAGCAAGCCTGGCCTGATCAAGCAGTATGGAACATGTGCGGTCCTCAGTAGAGCCACAGAAGGCATCGGGATGGCCTATGCTATGGAGTTAGCCAACCATGGACTCATCATCTTGATTAGTCAGGAAGAGGAGAAGCTGCAGGCTGTGTCCAAGCACATAGCTGACACCTACAGGGTGAAGACACTTGTCCTGATGGCGGAGATTTATGCTCCCATCCGAGAAGCCCTGAGAGTCAGAGACATTGGCATCCTGGTGAATGACGTGGGTGCGTTCTACCCCTATTCGCAGTATTTCAGTCAGGTTCCCGAGGACACGCTCTGGGACATGTGAACATGAACATTGCAACTGCAAGCCTGATGGTGCACATAGTGCTTCTGGGGATGGTGGAAAGAAAGAAAGGCGCCATTGTCACCATGTTGTTCAGCTCCTGCTGCAAGCCCACCACACAGCTGGCTGCCTTTTCTGAATTCGAGGCCTATCTGAACCGAGAGTGTGTGCACAGCATGCCGTGTCGACCCTGGGCATTTCAAAAAGGACCACAGGCTACTGGTCCCACTCTATTCAGAACAGAGAAGCAGCTCCTGAGCCAGGCTGCCCTTTTACGGATGCAGCTGCGAGGAGGATGCGTGGCGAGACATTTAGACCTTGTCAGAAAGCAGCGTCTTAGCCACTGTGCATGTGTCCAAATCAATGAGCTCATCAGACTGGTTTTCACCTAGGCCCTGAAGTGCTGGCTGTTCTTCACACAGTATATGCCTGAGTAGCTCTGGGTGTGGGGTGCAAACCTCCTCAACCACTCCTTATAGAAAGAGGCCTTATCCTGCCAAGCCTAAACCTGGAAACTTGGAAGAAGCTTGGTCAAGCCAGTCATCTACTGTATTCTGAGCATTCTGACATCTGGAAGAACATATTCACTTCATCTGTGTATCATCTCATACTGATTACCTAGTGCACTGCCTTCCTTCATGAGGCCGACTTTTAAGTCTGTAAGAAAACCTCAGGGACTACATGGGTGACCCAGGGCACATAGCCACGGAGCCTAAGGACAGAACAGGATGCTTCCCCAACACTTAGAGCGTGACTGGCTCACTCCTGTAACGTCTTTTTTTTTTTTTTAAAGAAATCACCTGCTTTCCTTTTATAGGTGATTATAGTGTTGGCTTTCAAAATGTTCATCAAGCTGGGCGTGGTAGCTCATGCCTTTAATTCCAACACTTGGGAAGTTGAGATAGGTGGATCTCTATGAGTCTGCCTGGGCTACATAGTGAGTTCCAGGTCAGTCAGGGATATGTAGTTAAACCTGTCTTTAAAAAAATAAAAAATTAACATTCATCAGGAAGACAACAGAAAAGTGTTATTTTTAAACTGAGAACTGTGAGTGCAGGTGCTGTTAACAGTATACGTGTGTCACACCACAAAGCTCCATGGGGTGGGGGCGTCTGTGTGTACACACTGCCTTTCCCTAAGGTCTCCCTAGAACCATGTGAGTGCTGTGGGTCTGAGAAGAGTTATTGATAAGACTTTACTGTAGACTTTCTCAGGACAAGGTAATGGGAAGCCTTCACAGAGTAAACGTCCGAATTACTCCTTTCCATGTGATGGAAGCCTTTCTGGCTCTATGTCGTGGTCTTGCTCTATCTGACACTGCTTTCTTTGAGTGGTTTTGTCTTTCCAATTCTGTAGGTGGGTTTTGTTCCTAGACTAGGACACATAACAGGTTGTCTTTTGATTTCTAAGGTAATTGTGGCTAAGTGGTGATTTCTCAGTACACTCATGTTAACTGATCCCCTTCAGAGCTTGTTAGAGCTGGTTTTCATACACCTTTGTATGCGATCCAATTTCACCCCAGGAGCACTGTTGATAAAATCATGACCTGTTTATGGAATAGTGGTTAAAATATGGGCAACTTTTATATGTGGCACAAGGTAGTTGTTGAAATGATGTTAGCAGCTCATCTTTAGCCTGTGTAATGAATGTGTTTATTATAGGGAATGCTTTTATTAGCATGAAGGTCCTTTACGTAAATCCCACAGTAAGGGTGTACACTGAAACTTTGTATCTTTAATTGGGTCTTATAAAACCAACCTCTTGGAAGGGTCTCATTCCTAGCACTTGGGAACCCGGAAGTCATGGCAGCTTGTGAAGAGTGGAGGATGTGGCACTTACCCTTGTGGTGCTGCTACTGTGCCTGGGAAGTGAAAATGGGCTGCACTCTAGGACTTGTGTGGAGTTGCTCTAGTGTCATTCCATCACTTGTAGGCCCAAGTACACTTTGTCCAGGACATCAGATATGGCATTTTCAGTTGTGACTTGGACCTAGAAGATCAGAGTCTTCATTCCTCAGTCATGTCTCCAAAACATGTACAGAGGGCCATGCTTGGAGACAGTGGAGGAGGAGCATTGGTGGAGATGTCTGTCTTATTGCTGAGAACCTGGGCAGATATGTGATAGGCAGCAGCACCTCCATGTGAAGCATCATCACGCATGGTCCCATTGTTGGGGAGGAAGGCAGGAGAGTCAGGGGTTCAAGGTCAGCATGGGCTATATAGTGAAACTCTGGTTCAGGAAACAAATAGCACAGACACACTGTCCATTCTGTGTAAGGTCCTGTGGTCCAATATACAGACTTGCCGGTCAAGCACAGAGTCCTTGCTCCATGAGGAGAAGGAGTCAGCACTGTCAGTGATGTTCCTCCAGCAGGATTCAGCTAAAACTTGATCGTGCCCAGACTCAGAGGACAGTGATCCATGGCTGCAGCAGAAGACTCGAACCAGGCACCTTAAGGCTTACTAGCTTTCATAGGCAGACTCTCTCTGCTGAGTTAGTCTGCCCACTGTGGACATGGTTTTTACCAAGAAAGGAGGAACTCTGAACCTTTGTAATTCATCCTGTGAACTGGAATGTAACAATAAAAGCATCGCTGTTCCCTTCAACAAAAAAGGAGATTTATTATAAAAGATGTTTACATGGGTTGATAACCTTAAAGTTCACTGCTGTCTTATGATACTAAAGATATAGGATGGTTGAACCTTTGAATGTGAATCGATCCAAGCCCTAATAATTATAGCTCAATCATAACAAAACAGCATGCTGGGTTAAGAAAGAACACCATACTTCCAGTGTAACAGTACAAATAAATAATCTGATCTGTTCCCAATATTTATTTCTAGCTCCCTGACTCTTGTCTTGGGGATACCAACAACAGGAGAAGAGGAAAGTGCCAGTCAATACCCATCAAATTTTTCACCTGAAAATGTTATAGAGAGTATATTTGGTTTCTATTCCTATGCCCTCCCCCCAAAAATAAGATGATGGTGGAATATACATCTCGACTAGCAGAGACACTTATGAAGGAATTCTGTAACTTGTGTCTGGAATAGTAGTTTATACTTACTTCAGTGATTCAGTGCTTAAATAGAATGTATTGTCTATACTCATGACTGAAGGGGCTGGAGAAAGGAAAGGATATTCACGTTGGATACTTAAGTTTTTTAAATTGTTTCTTGTATTTTTCATAATTATACAATTTCCCCCTTTCCTTTCCTCCCTTGAAACCCTTCACTAACATATGTTTCAAGTTCATGGCCTCTTTTTTATTG
This sequence comes from Tokudaia tokunoshimensis, assembly GCA_036184795.1. Lineage (NCBI taxonomy): Eukaryota > Metazoa > Chordata > Mammalia > Rodentia > Muridae > Tokudaia > Tokudaia tokunoshimensis. Next base: position 62,355,057 of record BTHU01000002.1, on the reverse strand, counting down.
TTATTGTGGTGTGTGTGTGTGTGTGTGTGTGTGTGTGTGTGTGTGTACTACCTGCTTAGTCTGTATAATGTTACTTGTATATTTTCTGTGAGTGGCTCTGTTGTGTGTGTATGTGTATATGTATAGTATGTTACTATAATGTTTTCAGAGATAACCATTTGATATTGGTTAACCAATTGGTGGGCTCGTCCCTTAGTTATTTGTAGTTCCTTGTGTAGGGTTGAGGCTTTGAGGCCTTCCTCCAGTCAACCTTAGTGTGTCTATTAGTGTTAGCCTGTTCAGAGCTAGACCCATGGTCTTGCCAATATGACTGCCTAAACAAAAGCTGAACAAGGACATTTAAACTTTTAACTCTTAAACCCAGCCAACTACAGGTGCGTCTTGGAAAACATAACATTCATGAAATTGAAGGTGCCGAGCAGTTCATTGGTGCAGTCAAGATGATTCCCCATCCTGATTATAATATGTGGACTGCTGATAATGACATCATGCTGATTAAGTTGAAGTCACCAGCTACCCTCAACTCTAAAGTGTCTACTATCCCTCTGACACAGTCCTGTCCATCAGCGGGTACTGAGTGCCTTGTGTCTGGCTGGGGTGTTCTGAAATTCGGCTGTAAGTATCTCTGTGATATAGTAGTAGTAAATATGAGTCCCAGGAGTGAATGGCACCTTAATGACAGTTAGCACAAATTCTCATTCGAAGTATGGTTCTCAGAGGACAGCTTTAAACTGACCATTTGAGAAATGCTAGTTGAAGTTAAGAAACTTCCAATCAATCAGCCCATGGAAACAGGAAATAAAATGAACTTAGAAAGATGTCAAGGAGTTTATATCTTGGTTAGAGATGAACTAAAAACTATAGAAACAGGTGCTATCTAGAAGTGAGGCCATGGGAAACAGTCCAGCAGAAGCCTCCAGACCTGAGAATGGTGGTCACTGATAATGATGTTACAGGAAGAGTAACTGAGGAGTAAAACTATCAGAAACTATGGGAAAACCTACCTTAAAAAACTTCTAAACCAGGTGTGGTGGCCCACATGTTTAATTCCAGCTCTTGGGAAGCAGAGGCAGGTGGATCTCTGTGAGTTCCAGGCCAGCCTGCTCTACAAAGCAAGACCAGGACAGCCAGAGCTGGTTACAAAAGGAAACCTTTTCTCACAAAAAAAAAAACCAAAAAAAATCCTTCTAAATTATAAATTTTAAAAATTGCATTTTTATGTATGCATGCTGTGTGTGTGTGTGTGTGTGTGTGTGTGTGTGTGTGTGTGTGTGTGTGTACCCCATTCATGCCTGGTGCTCTCAGAACCAGTTGAAAGTTTGAAAACTAGATACATGCTTATAAAAATAGGTAAAAGAGGAAATATTCAGTCACTATGAATAATTTGATTTTCACCTTTATACTCTACAGCCGAAAGTCCTTCTTCTGTTCTTCAGTGTCTGGATGCTCCAGTCCTGTCTGATTCTGTTTGTCACAAGGCCTACCCACGTCAGATTACTAACAACATGTTCTGTCTTGGCTTCCTAGAAGGTGGAAAGGACTCTTGCCAGGTAAGTTCTCCTTGCCTATCTCTATCACTATGTCTGTCATGAGATGGTCTACCTCTCTTACCCACAGTCTTTCTCATATAAAACAGAAAATGGCAGATCTCTACCTGTGCCTCGTTCTGGGAGGGGAAGAAGGGCTTTGAGAAAATGTGTATTCTCTTTTTGATATGATGCTAACTATTAAGTGTAAAGGGGCCAAAGTGTTGATGCTGTGTGAACTGTAAACCCAGGCACCCTTGAATTGTGGGGTGGAGTTGGTAGGAAAGAGACAAAGCTTGTGTGTCATAATGACCTCTGCAGTCTCACTATTTTTTGGCACACTACACTCAAAATGACTGCAGGAAAAAATAGGTGGGGCCATGAAAAGAACAAAGTAAAAGAGATAGAGAAACTGGATAAATTGAAAACTGGATATTTAAATAGACAGTATTTTATGGAGGATCAGTGGCCTGTAAAAATAGCCCTGGAATCCCACTATTTCTCTGGACATAACCAAATCTAACTATCTTACCTTTGCTCCTTAGTATGACTCTGGTGGCCCTGTGGTCTGCAATGGACAAGTCCAGGGTGTTGTTTCCTGGGGTGATGGTTGTGCTTCAGAAGGGAAGCCTGGTGTCTACACCAAAGTCTGCAACTACCTGAACTGGATTAATCAGACCATTGCTGAAAACTAAGTGCCTTTATCTCGACAGGAGTCACATGCTCTGGTGACCTTTCTTTTATGTCTAAAATCTACATGGAAATAAAACATTTTTCTGTGCTCTAAATGTTTTGAATCTTGAAGCTAAGTAAGAAATTGGACAACATAGAGCAATTAAAGAAACTTTAGATGTTACTCAGTCATTCATGTGACCTAATCAGACAATTTCACTGATCATCTGCTGTATTCCAGACTCTACATGAAAGATCATGACTGAAATAAGGCTTCTTTTAATAAAATTACTCTTAATATATCAGATTATCCATGGTGTAAAGTATACTTACAATACACATTGAGTCATAATATATGTAGTATAACATTTGCACATGACATTGACATTCCACGAAGCATAGAGACTTAACATTAGTTGCTGAAACTCATTCAAATTTTTATTAAAGTATGATAGCACAAAAGCTGTTCTTATCCCTGGTGCATGTCTCCTTGTATAGTATGATGCTCACTTTATCTTCCACCTTCAAACCACACGTTTCATGGAGATAATAGAAGAGAAAACTAATTATTTGAAAATGTTTGGATTCACAAGTGTCTTATATTTTCTAGATTCACCTACTCTCCTGTTTCAGCTTGCCAGGATCATTCTACATTCCTGTGCCCTCTGGAGAGATTTATTTTTAACCCAATTACAGAGCTATCGATGCAGTTCCAACCCAGAATAAAAATATAAGCCACAATAGGGAGTACATCACAGCAGATAAGTCTATAAAATGCAGAAGTAATACTTTTAGGACAAAAGTTCTTACATTATAGAAGGGTTGACTGGAATTTTCATACCTTGCTGAGATGCACCACTCCTTACCTTGAATTCTTGGAAGCTCTCCTCCAATTCCTCCGTTTTTCCCATGGATCACCATGAAAAGGTTTTGTTTTGTTTTGTTTTCTGGTGAATAAAACTTACTTTTACTTAACATCACATAACAATATTTTTGTATCGACTGATAATGTGATCAAGAGGATACAAAAATTAAAATTTTAAGTCAATATTTAAATATGAACTCAGTACATTAAATAGAAAATTTAATAGCATTTTGGATTGACTTTTAATATTTTCTACATATTTTTTCCTAATTTTATGACTTTAGTATTAGATACAGAGATCCTTTTTATTTAATTTTCTACCAGCTACAAGAGGCAATACTTGTACAGGCTTTATAAAAAAATCACTCATAAATATACATTTGTGCATGTTATATGCTCAATTTAGTAATATAGAAAAAGCTATCAACAATAGATAAGATAAACAGATTTAATTAAGAAAACATTGTTATTTGAATACTTTATTGTCACTCATTTTCAGCTTTTTTTCCACCATATTTTTATTAATTTTTTAATTAATTATTTTATTTATTTACATCCTAAATGTTGTTCCCCTCCAGATCTCCCCTTCCAGAGTTCTTCACCCTATCCCCCTTACTCTTAATAGAAAGTGGAAGCAACTGAGATGTCCCTCAACCAAAGAATGGTTTGTTTACACAATGAAAACAGTTTTAGTAGAGTCTCAAGAGAGTATTCCTAGGAATATCTAGCACAAGTCAAAGGAAAGGACGTGATGGCATCTGAGCAAAAATACTTCAAATAAATGGGTCAGAATTAAAGTAGAAAAATAAGCTTCTACAGTAAGTTGAGGCAAGCACACTAATTTAATCAGCTCAGAATATTGTGACAAAATTCCAATGGATTGGAGGTCTTCTCAACACAGTTAATTTCATATTTATGGATGCTCTTAAGTCCTAGATCAAGGTATTCATATTTATGGTTTCTAAAAAAGGCTCCTTTCATGGTTTTCTACCATATACATAATCTTTTAGTATAGGTGAATAAAGTGAATACAATTTCATGGTGACAATTTTTCAACTTTGTCTCTGGGTGATTTACCTGAAGACATCACTATACAACCATCCTGAAGATTAGGGTGTTGTTGCTGTTGTTGTTGTTGTTGATGATGACGATGATGATGATGGTAATAATGTTCTTGACTAGATAGATAGACATATCCTTATTGTTGATACCACATCACATGGGATGTTATAAAAAACTAAGAGTCAGTACCATAATTCCCTCTGACATGATTGAGCAACCAAGAGATTTAAAAATAGTTGTATTCATACATTTTGGAAATCACTGTTGTGGCTAATTTCATCTGTTCTGTAGGCAAGCATCCAACAACCAGATATTCTCACACGAGTTGCACATTTACACTGTTTAAACACAAGACCAGTTACATGAAAAATAAAACCAAAACATAGAAAATTTAAAAAGCATTCAGTTTTCATAGTTTTGAATGAAAAAACATTTTTGTAAAATGTTTTCATAAAAATATCCAGATACCTAAAGAAAACCATAATTGTTCATAAAATTATTTAGTCCCATCAGAAACCTGTAAAGGAGAAAATGGGTCTAGATGACAATAAACATGCTGCACACACACATAACTATGTCAGATTCCTATGGATATCAAGCAATCTATGAAAATATATTAGCAATTTAATCCATAAATATAGATCTGTATATTTTTAAATTCCTGGCTCTCCCAAGGAATCCTAAAGTTACTTCTAGACTAAACATATAATTTCAAATTTTATCAGGTATATTAATGGTTCGAGATAAAAATATAAACAGGACAATTGTAAAATAAAATCATAGATTTTTTCTAATCATAGATTATTTCTCTTTCTAAAACAGACACATCTATATAACATAATTCTGACTGTTAAGTTAATGAAGCACAGAAAACATAATTTTTCTAATCTGAGTAAATTGGCTTTCTAGGCAAACCTTATTCTCATTTTAGTACAGAAGATCAAAGCTAAATTTCAGAACCAGAATCATTGTGCATCCAAGTATCGTGGCTCTGAGGAGGATAAGACTAGAAAGCACCAGTTTAAAGCAGCTCTGGGCCACATGCAAGGCTCTGTTAAAACACACACACACACACACACACACACACAAGTTTAAAAGTACTATTGTTCAGTTCTCACAAAAGTGTATAATTTTCACCAAACAATTGCACAAAGTCTTCAAAAGTTAATATTTCCAGAAACATGTTCATAGAGCTGGAGATGCTACTCCCTGGTGAAAGAGCCCTTGCTGCTCTCACTGGGAATCCATGCTGGGTTCCCAGCACTCACAACCACAGCTCCAGCAACTGTAACACCCTCTTCTGACCTCCATGGGCACCCAAACATTATGTGACACACACACAGAAAGAGACATATACATACACCTAAAACAATAAAAAATAATTCCTTTAATAGTGTTTTAATCTTTCATAGCTTGTCTAATTTCTTATTTTTATATTGTTTTTTTCTTACTTATTATAGAATTACAGTACATGTAACTTTTAGAGAAGAATCAAATAATTTAATGGAGAATATTGCTTGATTTAACATGATTTATAAGAAAACTGACTAAGAAATTCAAGCACTGACAATTTTATGTGTATTCATAAATTTATCTCTTCTTAGCAATTCTGAACTGTTTGTGGGATATCTGAAGAATTAAATAAGCCTAGGTGGCCATGATCTAGGTATTTTGCTGATTTTCCTGTTCCCACTGTTTATTAAATAAATCTTTTTTTATTTTTATTTTCTAAGGTTTTTTTTAATTTACATTCAAAATCATTTCCCCTTTCCCGTTTCCTCCCTCCCCGAAAGTCCCATAAGCCCCCTTCCCTCCCTCTTTTCCCCATTCAACACCCTCTCGCTTCTCTGTCTCAGCATTCCCCTACATCCAGTCTTTCCAGGACCAGGGGTCTCTCCTTCCATCTTCTTGGAAATCTATTGATATGTGTATTGTGTCTAGGGTATTCCGAGATTCTGGGTTAATATCCCCTTATCAGTGACTGCATACTATGTGTGTTCTTTTGTAATTGGGTTACCTCACTAAGGATGATACTTTCAAGTTCTGACCATTTGCCTAGGAATTTCGTGAATTCATTGTTTTTAATAATGGAATTTTTATTCCATTGTGTAAATATTAAATAAATCTTAACTGAAAATCTACTTGTAAAGTCATGAGATAAAGGATTATTTTATTTATGTCTTGCAATCCTTGCCTAATCTTTCCTGCCCTGTGTTTCACTTCATCAGGTAAGTACAATATCATTTACAACTTCCATTTGCCAGTTTTCTGTCATTACACCTGTAATCCCTGCAAGACCATAATCTCCGGAGCTCCATAATCACTGTCCGTTTGTCACACCCGTCATCAAAGGTGAATACACAGCAGCCAAGACACCTACAACTGCTATCAAATATCTGCCTTGCCTATCCTGGATTCATAGTCTGCAAATAGATTTAAAATAGCAGTCACAAAGGGACGGGGGTGGGGTCCAGAGATCCAGAAAAAGAAAAGCAGAAGCAAAGGAGGAGGAAGAGGAAGAGGAAAAGGAGGAAGAGGAGGAAGAGGAGGAGGAGGAGGAGGAGGAAGTAGAGGAGGACGAGGGGGTGGAGGGGGAGGAGAAGGAAGAAAAGAAGGAGGAAGAAGAGGAGGAGGAGGAAGTAGAGGAGGATGAGGGGGTGGAGGGGGAGGAGGAGGAAGAAAAGAAGGAGGAGGAGGAAGAGGAGGAGTAGGAAGAAGAGGAGGAGGAGTAGGAAGAAGAGGAGGAGGAGGAAGAAGAGGAGGAGGAGGAAGAAGAAGAGGAGGAGGAGGAAGAAGAAGAGGAGGAGGAGGAGCAGGAAGAGGAGAAGGAAAAATGAATTTCCTTGAGTATGTATTATGGCTACCTCTGTTGTAGCCTCTGGTGCCCTAGGTCGTCCCAAGGACCCATATCTAGGCATGGGCGATCCTCATACTGCCTGTACCCATCACAATACTGATCTGAATCTTTGAGATTCCAATATTTGCTTGTCTCCAAAATTATCACCTCTCTTAGACAAGGCATCATCAAAGCTGTCTGTGGCAAAATGAGAAAGGCCCTCCAGCCTGTGTCTCTGATCAAATCTTGAACTAACTCAGCCAAACGAACAATCACCACGGTTAATACCGGGCAACGTCTACTGGAATTCTCCGTTACCTAGAGACTTCACTAAGACTCTGAACAGGAAATCCAGGTCCTTAAACTCAGCATAACTAAAACCTTCAATTTGTCTGGATTGCTGGGTTCATGTGGTAAGACCAAGGCATCTAAAGAATCCCTTAATGGAGTCTTCTCTCACATCAGAAGGCACGTTGTTTCCCAGGCCAGTAGTGTGTAGGGTGGCAATTTGAGAAGATGACACCAGTTGGCACTGAGATCTGGATAAGCTTTGTGGGACACTGTGAGGGATGAAATGGTTATTGGAGGTGCCTCACATACCAAGTCATCCTTACAGCCACAAACAGTTAAGAAATCTCCTTCCAGGTCATCCGTGTCATTAACTGAGCTAACTGATTTGGGGACAGACGTTTCTCCAGCAGTCTACCATCCTTAGTCAGAAAGTGTGCTAGGGAGATGGTCTTTACTCTGTCTCTTTTGCTGAGGGAATCATGCTGTGCAGGTATTTTTAAGGCCATCTCAATAAGCACCTGACAGAATTAAATACATTGACCAAGCTTAGCTTCATTTTTGTTTAGCCAGTAGTATTATATGTAATCTACTAAAATTTGTCTAACTTATACAAACTTTGAAAAGCAGTTTTTATATTTTCAACTTATGAGCTGTTATTTACTTTTAAGTCACTTAGCAACTATTTAAACACTATATGAATTACACTATTGATTTTGTGTTTTATTAATATTCCTGATGTTTTTTAAACATTCGACCGCAAATTGATGTTATCTATAAGATATGCAGCCATGGAGAATGGAGCAGCGACTGAGGGAATGGCCAACCAATAACTGGCCTAACATGAGATCCTTCCCATGGTCATGTTTTCTTAAGGTATGTTTGCATTCATGGAAAATTCTTTCTTCCTCAGCTATGGCAAATAGTTATATTGGGTAGAGTAGTGTAGGTTGGCAGATATGATGCTTTAGAACTCAAGAGTGCATAGCTCCAGACTCTTCTGGATTTCATAGTTTTCACTGAGAAATCAGGTGATTCTGTATCCTGAGAGATTTTCCTTTATATGTGACTTGCGTTTTTTTTTTCTCTTGAAGTTTTCAGTACAAATTTCTTTGTTTTGTTTAGTTAATGTTTAAACTGATATTTTGCAGGGAGTTTTTCTTTTTTGTTCCTGGTCTTATCTATTTGGTATTCTATTTGCTTCTTGTAACTTTATGAGTATGTCTTTATTGAGTGTGGGACAGTTTTTCTTCTATGATCTTGTTGGCCATCTGGTTTATGACATTGACGTGTGAGTTTTGCCTCTCAGCTATACCTTTGATTTAATGGTCTCATGGTGTTCCATATTTCTTTTTTTTATTGAATATTTTCTTTATATTTCAAATGTTTTCCCCTTTCCAACTCTCCCATTCAGAAACACCATATCCCATCCACCCTCCCCCTGCCTCTATGAGGGTGCTTCCCCCCACCCACCTACTCCCAACTTCCCACCCTGGCATTCTCCTACACTGGGACATCGAGCACCCTCAGGCCCAAGAGTCTCTCCTCCCAATGATGTCGAACAAAGCCATCCTCCACAACATATGCAGCTAGAATCATGGTCCCTCCATGTGTATTTGGCTGGTGGTCCAGTCCCTGGGAGCTCCGGGGTGGGGTACAGGGGAAGTCTTGCAGGTTGACACTGTTGCTCCTTCCTTGGGGTTGCAAATCCCCTCACCTCCTTCAGTCCCTTCTCCATTTCGTCCATCTGGGAACCTGTGCAGTCCAATGGTTGGCTGTGAGCATCTTTCTCTGTTTTTGTCAGGCTCTAGCAGAGCCTCTCAGGAGACCTGTTTGTATCAGGCTCCTGTCAGCAAGTGCTTGTTGGCATCCACAATAGTGTGTAGGTTTGGTGACTGTATATGGGATGGATCCCCAGGTGGGGCAGTCTCTGGATGAACTTTCCTTCAGTCTCTGTTCCACACTTTGTCTTCATATTCCCTCATGTGAGTATTTTGTTCCCCCTTCTAAGAAGCACTGAGGCACCCACATATGGTCTTCCTTCTTCTTGGGCATCATATGCTCTGTGAATTGAATCTTAGGTATTCTGAACTTTTGGACTAATATCCACTTATCAGTGAGCACATACTCCATGTATATTCTTTTGTGATTGGGTTACCTCAATCAGGATGATATTTTCAAGTTCCATCCATTTGCCTGTGAAATTCATGAAGTCATTGTTTTTAATACCTGAGTAGTATTCCATTGTGTAAGTGTACCACGTTTTCTGTATCCATGCCTCTGTTGAGGGACCTCTGGATTCTTTCCAGCTTTTGGCTATTATGAATAAGGCTGGACGTAGTGGAGCATGTGTCCTTATTACATGTTGGAGTATCATCTGGGTATATGTCCAAGAGTGGTTTATCTGGGTCTTGAGGTAGTATTATGTCCAATTTTCTGAGGAACCACCAGACTGATTTCCAGACTGGTTGTACCAGCTTTCAATCTCATCAGCAGTGGAGGATTGTTCCCCTTTCTCCACATCTTTGCTAGCATCTGCTCTCACCTGAGTTTTTGACCTTAGCTATTCTGACTGGTGTGAGGTAGAGTCTCGGGTTGTTTTGATTTGCATTTTCCTGATGACTAAGCATGGTGAACATTTCTTTAGATGCTTCTTGGCAATTTGAGTTTCCTCAGTTCAGAATTCTCTGTTTAGCACTGTTCCTCATATTTTAATAGGGTTATTTGGTTCTCTGGAGTCTAACTTCTTGAGTTACTTAAACTTATTAGATATTAGCCCTCTATAGTATATAGGATTGGTAAAGATCTTTTCCCAATCTGTTGGTTTCCTTTTGGTCCTATTGACAGTGTTGTTTGCCTTGCAGAAGCTTTGCAATTTTATAAGGTCTCATTTGCTGATTCTTGATCTTAGCGCATAAACCATTGGTGTTCTGTTCAGGAACTTTCCCCTGTGCCCATGTGTTTGAGTCTTTCCCCCATTTTCTCTTGTATTAAATTCAGTGTATATGGTTTGATATGGAGGTCCTTCATCCATTTGGACTTGAGCTTTGTACAGGGGGATAAGAATGGGGCAATTTGCATACTTCTACATGTTGACTGCCAGTTGAACAAGTACCATTTGTTGAAAATGCTGTCTTTTTTCCACTGGATTATTTTAGCTCCTTTGCCAAAGATCAGGAGATCATAGGTGTGTGGGTTCATTTCTGAGTCTTCAATTCTATTCCATTGATTTATCTGCCTCTCACTGATCAATATCATGCAGTTCTTATCACTATTGCTTTGTAGTACAACTTGAGATCATGGATGGTTATTCCCCCAGAAATTCTTTTATTGCTGAAAATAGTTTTTGCTATTCTGTTTTTTTTGTTATTCCAAATGAATTTGAGAATTGCTCTTTCTAAGTCTTTGGAGAATTGAGTTGGAATTTTGATGGGGATTGCATTGAATCTATAGATTGCTTTCAGGAATATGGCAATTTTTGCCCTATTAATCCTGTCAATCCATGAAAATGGGAAATCTTTCCATCTTTGGAGATCTTCTTCGATTTCATTCTTCAGAGACTTGAAGTTGTTGTCATACAGATCTTTCACTAGTTTGGTTAGAGTCACACCAAGATGTTTTATATTGTTTTTGACTATTTTGAAGGGTGTCGTTTCCCTAATTTCTTTCTCAGCCCGTTTATACTTTGAGTATAGAAAGGCTATTGATTTGTTTGAGTTAATTTTATATCTGACCACTTTGCTGAAGTTGTTTATCAGCTTTAGGAGTTCTCTGGTGGAATTTTTGGGAATATATATATATATAAAATATCAACTGAATATAATGATATTTTGACTTCTTCCTTTCCAATTTGTATCCCTTTAATCTCTTTTTTTTGTCTAATTACTCTAGTTAGGACTTCAAGTACTATATGGAATAGATAGGGAAAGAATGGGCAGCCTTGTCTAGTCCCTGATTTTAGTGGGATTGCTTCAAGTTTTTCTTCATTTAATTTGATGTTGGCTACTGGTTTGCTTTGTATTGCTTTTGCTATGTTCAGGGATGGGCCTTGAATTTCTGATCATTCCAAGATTTTTTTTTTATTATTATTTATTTTATTTTATTTTTTTACTTTACATTCCAAATCATTTCCCCTTTCCCGTTTCCTCCTTCCCCGAAAGTCCCATAAGCCCCCTTCCCTCCCTCTTTTCTCCATTCAACCCCCTCTCGTTTCTCTGTCCTGGCGTTCCCCTACATCCAGTCTTTCCAGGACCAGGGGTCTCTCCTTCCATCTTCTTAGAAATCTATTGATATGCGGATTGTGTCTACGGTATTCTGAGATTCTGGGTCAATATCCCCTTATCAGTGACTGCATACCATGTGTGTTCTTTTGTGATTGGGTTACCTCACTAAGGATGATATTTTCAAGATCTGACCATTTGCCCATTCCAAGATTTTTAACATGAAGGGATATTGAATTTTGTCAAATGTTTTTTCAGCATTTAATGAAATAATCATGAGATTTTTATCTTTAAGTTTGTTTATGTAGTGGATTACATTGATGGATTTCTGTATATTGAACCATTCCTGCATCCCTGGGATGAAGCCTACTTGATTGTAGTGAATGATCATTTTGATGTGCTCTTGGATTTGGTTTGCAAGAATTTTATTGAGTATTTTTGCATCAATATTCATAAGGGAATTTGGTCTGAAGTTCTCTTTGTTTGGTCTTTGTGTGGTTTGGGTTATCAGTGTAACTGTGGCATTATAGAACGAATTGGGTAGTGTTTGTTCTGTTTCTATTTTGTGAAATAGTTTGAAAAGTATTGGTATTAGGTGAAAAGTATTGGTATTAGGTGGTCTTTCAAGTTCTGATTGAATTCTGCACTAAAACTATCTGATCCTGGGATTTTTTTGGTCAGAGACTTTTAATGATTGCTTCCATTTTTTGGGGGGGGGTTTATGGGACTGTTTAGAAAATTTATCTGATCCTGATTTAACTTTGGTATTTGGTATCTGCCGAGAAAATTGTCCATTTCTTCTAGATTTTCCAGTCTTGCTGAATATAGGCTTTTGTGGTAGGATCTGATGATTTTTTTTTAATTACCTCAGTTTTTGTTTTATCTCCCTTTTCATTTCTGATTTTGTTAATTTTGATACTGTCTCTGTGACCTCTGGCTAGTCTGGATAAGGATTTACCTATATTGTTGATTTTCTTAAAGAACCATCTTCTGGTTTGGTTGATACTTTGTATAATCATTTTGCTTCTACTTGGTTGATTTCAATAATCATTTTGCTTCTACTTGGTTGATTTCAGCCCTGAGTTTATTTCTGGCAGTCTATTCCACTTGGGTGTATTCGCTTCTTTGTGTTCTAGAGCCTTCAGATGTGTGTCAAGCTGCTAGTGTATGCTCTCTCCAGTTTCTTCTTGGAGGCACTTAGAGCTATGAGTGTTCCTCTTAGCACAGCTTTCATTGTGTCACATAAGTTTGGGTATGGTGCACCTTCATTTTCATTAAATTCTAAAAAGTCTTTAATTTCTTTCTTCATTTCTTCCTTGACCAAGTTATCATTGAAAAGGGTGGTTTTAAGTGTCCATGTGTATGTGGGCTTTCTGTTATTTTTGTTGCTATTGAAGACCAGCGTTAGCCCTTAGTAATCTGATAGAATGCAGGGGATTATTTCAATCATCTTTTATCTGTTGAGATTTGTTTTGTGACCAGTTATGTGGTCATTTTTGGAAAAGGTACCATGATGTTTTGAGAAGAAGGTATATTCTTTTGTTTTAGGATGAAATGATCTATAGATATCTGTTTAATCCATTTGTTTTATAACTTCTGTTAATTTCATTGCATCTCTGCTTAGTTTCTGTTTCCATGATCTGTCCATTGATGACAGTGGAATTTTGAAGTCACCCACCATTATTGTATGAGGTGCCAAGTGTGCTTTGAGCTGTATTAAAGTTTCTTTTATGAATGTGGGTGACCTTGCATTTAGAGCATAGAGGTTCAGAATTGAGAGTTCTTCTTGGTAGATTTTTCCTTTGATGTCTATGAAGTGTCCATCCTTACCATTTTGACAACTTTTGTTTGAATGTTGATTTTATTTGATATTAGAAAGTCTGCTCCAGTTTGTTTCTTAGTACCATTTGTTTTGAAAACTATTTTCCAGCCCTTTACTCTGAGGTAGTGTCTGTTTTTTTTGACACTGAGATGCATTTCCTGTATGCAGCAAAATTCTGGGTCCTCTTTACATATCTGGTCTATTACTCTATGTCTTTTTATTGGAGAATTGAATCCTTTGATGTTAAGAGATATTAAAAAATAGTGATTGCTGCTTCCTGGTATTTTTGATGTTGTTTTCATGTTTGTATAGCTATCTTCTTTTGGGTTTGTTGAAAGATTACTTTCTTGCTTTTTCTTTTTTTCTTTTTTTCTTTTTTTTTTTTGGTTTTTCGAGACAGGGTTTCTCTGTGTATCCCTGGCTGTCCTGGAACTCACTTTGTAGACCAGGCTGGCCTCGAACTCAGAAATCCTCCTGCCTCTGCCTCCCAAGTGCTGGGATTAAAGGCGTGCACCACCACCGCCCGGCTTTCTTGCTTTTTCTAAGTTTCCCTCCTTGTGTTAACATTTTCCATCTATTATCCTTTGTAGTGCTGGATTTGAGGAAAGATACTGTGCAAATTTGGTTTTGTCATGGAATATCTTGGTTTCTTCTTCTATTGTAATTGAGAGTTTTGCTGGGTATAGTAGCCTGGACTGGCATTTGTGTTCTCTTGCAGTCTGTATGGCATCTGCCCAGGATCTTCTAGCTTTCATAGTCTCTGGTGAGAAATCTGGTGTAATTCTGATAGGTCTGCCTTTATTTGTTACTTTTTTCACTTACTGCTTTTAATATTCTTTCTTTGTTTTGTGCATTTGGTGTTTTGACTATTATGTGACAGGAGAAATTTCTTTTCTGGTTCAATCTATTTTGAGTTCTGTGGGCCTCTTGTATCTCTTTCTTTAGGTTAGGGATGTTTTCTTTTATAAGTTTGATGAAGATATTTACTGGCCCTTTAATTTGGGAATCTTCATTCTTTTCTATACCTACTATCCTCAAGTTTGATCTTCTCATTGTGTCCTGGATATCCTCGATGTTTTGGGTTAGGAGTTTTTTGCTTTTTCATTTTGCATTTTCTTTGACTGATATATCACTGTTTTCTATGATATCTTCTTCACCTGAGATTCTCCGTTCTCTCTCCTGTATTTTGTTGGTGATGACTCCTGATCTTTTCCTTGGGTTTTCCATCTCCAGGGTTGTCTCCTTTTGTGATTTCTTTCTCATTTCTATTTCCATTTTTAGATCCTGGATAATTTCATTCAATTCTTTCACCTGTCTGGTTGTGATTTCCTGTAATTTTTTGAGAGATTTTTGTGTTTCCTCTTTAAGGGCTTCTACCTGCTTGCCTGTGTTCTCCTGTATTTCTTTAAGGGAGTTATTTATATGTCCTTCTGAAGGTCCTCTATCATCATCATGAGATGTGATTTTAAATCAGTCTTGCTTTTCTTTTGTGTTGGGGTATCCAGGGCTTGCTGTGGTAGGAAGAATTGGGTTCTGATGATGCCAAGTAGCCTTGGTTTCTGTTGCTTATGTTCTTGCCCTTGCTTCTTGCCATCTGGTCATCTCTTGTGTTAGCTGGTCTTGCTGTCTGACTATGGCTTGTCCCCACTGCAAGCCTGTGTTTCAGTACTCCTGGGAGACCAGTTCCCTCTGGGAGGAATTTTTGTATGGAGAGCTGTGACACAGGGTCAGCTCTGGGGTGCTAATAGAAACCAGAAGGATCCTGTCCCAGGCTGTTCCTTGGTTCCTGTTTCCTGATGGCTCTGTGCAGGTCTCTCTTGGGCCAGGAATTTGAGCAGAAGTGGTGGTCTTAACTATGCTCACAGGCGTGTCTGCACTCCTGGGAGACCAGCTTTCTCCCAGTGGTATTCGGGTATGGAGCACTGTGGTACAGGATCCTTCGGATATTTTTTTAGAGCTATAATTACTTAAGAAATAAATTATTATTTTAGAAGATTTATTCATTTTTATTTTATGTGTATAAATATTTGCCAATGCATATACTGGTGTATTATCTGCCTTAAGAGACTTAGCAAGGCCTTCATATTTTCTGGAGACCAATCCTCAGTCTTCTGCAAGGTTAGCAAGTGCTGTTAAGTGCTGATCCATCTTTTCAGGACCAAGAAATTAAGCATTATCAGAGTGACTGTTCATCAAAACATCTTTTCACATAAAATCTTTTAAATGATAAATTTATAAAGAACTATAATTTTTGAAAGTTCTTTTACATATTTATGACCAGATATGTGCACTTCTGGTTTATTATATTGTTAATTTATTTATTAAAATAATATGCAAATATTTAGAGATCTTAGGGTACATTCGGTTAAGACATACAAAATGAGTAATGTGTTCTCTTTTGAACAATATACACTACATGTAGTCCTCCAAAGTATGAACTTTTTCTTGACATTCTGAGTTTTGTAAATCATATTTTCAAATATTTAAACCTAAACTGCATCTATGTGCTTTGAGTAAGCAACCCTTTTGTTACTGTCCACAGGAGTGGGAAATAGTGTTGCATATCAGGGAGTAGCCTCTCAGCAGTCTATAACACAGTCCCCTAAATCATTAAGCAGTCTCTCTTAGTTACTTTCCTAATAATTTGATAAAGTATCTTGACAAAAATAGCTTAAGAAAGAACAGGTTTACTTTGGCTGACAGTTCTAGAGTGGACACAATCCATCCTGATACAGAAGGCATGGAAGTAGGTGAGGCAGAGCACTTTGCAACAAAAGTCTGGGAGAAATGGAAAGAAAGGGGAGAAGAGGGGAGGGGAGAGAGGAGAGGCAAAGCAGGGGAAGGGGAGGGAGAGAGGAGGAAAGAGATAGAGGAAGGAGGAGGAGGGAGAGGAGGAAGGACAGCCATACCATAAAACCTCCAATTTCAATAACAGTGGCATGCTTTCTCTAGCAACCTCCTAAAGGTTGTATCACCTTTACAAACAACATTACTTCCTGGGGACCAAATATTAAGACACATAAGCCTATGGGGAATGTTTCACATTCAAACAGCATCAAGACGTTGGGCCTTAATTTTTGTCAATGTGGGTAACCCATTTTATACAGCCAGTGATTTTAAATTTTACTACAGATGTAGAAAAGGAAAAAAAATATGAAGTATTTCTATTTAGCTGTAGTGCTCATAATTACTGATTTTTTTCCTTATTAAATTAAGTTGTGTCCCCTTATCGCCACCATCTGCAGCAGTGAACCATGCAGCTCTAAAGCCTTCTGTGTTTAGCCTGCCAGGAGAGAGTGATCTCACAGCAACGATTTCACTTCTGAGTGCGGAGGTGAGATTTCCATCTTCTCTCTTGAGGGGTACAGCTAGGAGGGCACAGGGCATATGATCAGTGGAGCTGCTGGGACAGGAGTCTTCCTTTCCGGCCATTTGCAGCAGTGAACCAGACAGCTCCACAGCCTTCTGTGCACAGACCCTGCCAGAAGAGAGTTGGTCTCCCAGAAGTACAGACACAGGCTTACAGGCCCATAGGAAGGACAAGCTCCAGACAGAGACAGAAAGACCAACTAACACCAGAGATAAACAGATGGCGAAAGGCAAGCGCAAGAACCCTACCAACAGAAACCAAGGCTACTTGGCAACATCAGAGCCCAGTTCTCCCCTCACACCGAATCCCAGATACCCCAACACACCGGAAAAGCAAGAGTTGGATTTAAAGTCGCTTCTTGCGATGCTGTTAGAGGACATCAAGAAGGACATAAATAACTCCCTTAAAGAAATACAGGGGAACATGGGTCAAATGGTAAAAGCCCTTAAAAAAGAAACACAAAACTCCCTGAACGAAATATAGGAGAGTATGGGTGAACAGGTAGAGGCCCTTAAAGAGGAAACACAGAATTACAGGAGAACACAAACAAGTGAAGGAACTGAACAAAACCATCCAGGATCTAAAAATGGAAATAGAAACAATAAAGAAAACACAAAGTGAGACACCTCTGGAGATAGAAAATCTTGGAAAGAATTCAGGAGTCGTAGATGCAAGCATCAACAACAGAATACAAGAGATAGAAGAAAGAATCTCAGGGGCTGC